>SNSB01003920.1:430856-460302 GCA_012922965.1 Capreolus pygargus | reverse complement strand
TGACCTCTCGTCCTCCCTGGGACTGAGGGGATCAGAGCCTCGCTGTGGCCGGGGCTGGCAACAGTCAGCGGGCGTGGGCTCGGTCCCCACCCCTAGCCGCCGGCCGGGCCGTTGCCTCCTGCTCCTGCTCCTCGCCGTGCCCGCCTGGGCCTCTCCTGCTCCTGCCACCCCGGCCCCCGCCCCGGCCCCCGCTGCTGCAGCCCACCCGCTGCTCCCCCGCCCTCCCCGTCCCCCCGCTGCGGGTCCTGGTGGAGGAGCTGCGTCACCTGCCAGGGCGACACAAACCAGGGCCGGCGGGCGGCGGGCCGGGAGCGGAGCGGCTCCAAGGTGCCCACAGGCAAGGCCGGGATGTGGATCAGGAGGGCGCGCCATGTGGCCCGTGCCCGCGGCAGCGGGACAGCCGTAGGGGGGTTCACTAGACGCTGTGAGCCGCCTCAGAGCGCCACCATCACCCTCCAACGCCTCGCAGCAGCCCTCAGGGACCCTGAGATGGGGCCGCCGCGGCCTTTTCCTGAATGGCGTCAGAGCTGGCCATCCACGCCTGCGAGGGGCCCGCGGGCCTGGGGCTTGTCCTGCCCCTGCCTCTCCCGGTCCTGCGGGCAGACCGCCCTCCCCGGCGCCCCCTCACCCTCGGTGGTCAGGGGCTGTGGCTGGCCCTGGGGAGTGAAGAGGAAGCGGGGAGGTGAGCCCCCGCCCACCACCAGCCCCCATGAGCCCCACTTGCCCGGGGGGGCTTGGCAAGATGCCCCTCCCCTCATCAGGAAGGGGTGCGTTTGCAGATGCCTGACCATCCTTGCTCCTGCGGGCCATGCCCAGTTGAGTGGGAACTGGGGACAGGCCTCCCGGGCAGGGACCCTCACCCCACAGGGGCCTTCACCAGGCTCAGGCTGGGCAGTTCGTTGCAGGAACACCCCTGCTCAGGGCTGCAGGATTCCGGTCATCGCCACCTCCTCCCTGCGGTGGAAACGGCCTCCTTGGGTGTGGAATATGGGCGCTGAGATGGTGGGAGCCCTGGCCTCTGGGTGGGGGGCTGTAGAAAGTGGGGTCCAATTCCACCTGGAGGGGATGGCCCGTGGGGTGCAGGCGGCATTCTCTCTGAGAGAGCAGACTGCCCTCAGCCAGGGCCCTCCGTGCCGGGGGTTTATTATCAGTTCCCCGGGGTCACAGTCAACACCAGCATCCGCTGAACCCCACGCCTGGGCCCTAGGACAGCCCATCGACTCCTGCCTTAAAGAATCAGGATAAGAAGCAGGAAGAGCTGAGGCCCAGCTGCCCCCTCCCCCAGGGGGATATAGCACCACCCTGAGAGGGGGTGCCTCTCTACCCCCTGCACATGGGGCGCCACACGGAGCACCCCGGGCTACCTGGGCCCCTGTGGGCTGGTACACATTTTGTCTGTCTGTATTAGAAGCATCTATTATTTTCTCTTTCATGCGTTTCTGTACCTTTTCAATTTTTCTAATGAGCATGAATTGTGTTTGTCATCAGGAAACATTAAAAGAGGCATACGTGTGAGAAAGAGGGGATGGGGAAATCCGGCCCTCTCTCTGCCCCTGCAGAGGGGCCCGGGGCACAGCTCTGAGGACCCTGGGGAGGTAGGTGCAGACCCGGACAGGGTCTTCTTCTCCCCAGCCAGCCCCTATGCCCACGGCTCCAGCATACCCAGGCGGCCCAGGCGAGATGCTCTGGGCTTTCTCAGAACCCAAGAGGCACCGCCAGCCTGGGGCGGGGGGCTGGATTTCCATGTTCCTGCGATGATTCCCCAGAGCATGTGCAAGGACTCAGCAGGCTGGGCTCCACGTGGCCCTGGCGCTGAGCCTGGACTGATAAAGGGGAAGATAGCCGCCTGCCCTGACCGTTAATGTGCAGCTGTTTCCTTAGATACCGGGTGAATGTGCGTCACGAGATGGGCGATTTCCAAGCCTCCTTAAACAGCGGTTCGGGTGAAATCAGCCCCTCACCTTCCGGGCAGCCAGGGGCCATGCTCCCCAGTGTCCTCTGGGTGGTTTGTGGGCACGCTGGGCCAGTTTGATCGTGCAGGCGGGTGCGGTGCCCTGTGGGTCCTGCTCCCAGATGACGCCGAAGACTCTCGATGGGGGGAGATGCTCAAGCAGGCGCGGGGCGCAGATGGGCAGGGCAGCTACGTGGGGGCTCAGCCCAGGCCGCTATTTGTTGTAATTTTGTTCACTTTGCTGTGTAACAGGAGACAGCACGTCAGTATTTAGAAAATCAATAAATGGTCCCGACACTTTTAATGGAAAACACAATAAATAGAAGCTGAGCCTGACGGGTTGGAGCGACAGTGCTCTGCGCCCTGCCCGCCGAGCTCCGGGCTCTGTCTGCCCTGGTGGGGAGTTGAAGCCCTAATCAAATCAGAGCTGGTGCCTGGAGGCTGGCAGCCCGCATCCCTGAATCCGGGGAAGGGCCCATCCTTCCCTCCCTGCCCCCACCTGTGACCCCAGACAGTGTCCCCTGCGAGGAGAGGAGGGCAGGGAGGGGCTCCGTCACCTGGCCCCTGGGGAGTCAGTCTGGGGCTCTGTTACCAGGGAGCCCCCTGCTCTGGGAGCCCATTCCACTGTCAGGGGAGCTGGTCTAGGGGGCCCTACACTCCGGGCGGGCCTTGTGCAGCCAGACGGGGCCTTTCTGCAGCAGAGGGGGGCCAGGCTGCCAGGGTCCTGCCTCCCTGACCCCTCACTGGACTCCCGGGGAGGGAGAAGGGTCCCCTGACCACAGTGACCTGGCCCCACAGGGAGGGCGGGAGGGCCCCACAGCTGCCCGGCTCCTGGGAGTGTGGCCAAGAGAAGGGCAGCTCAGCCCTCCTGCTGACCTCGGCCATTGCCCTGGGCTGCCTGACCGGATGTGAACCTCCAAATGGGCCAAAGAAAGTGAGCATGAAGTTAAGCCCTCTTTCCCTCTGTATGTTGGAGTAGGGCACCCAGGCACCTCACAGAATCCAGAGCAGGGTTCTGGTGGACAGGCCCCTCCCCCGGGACTACACCTGGTGGGTCGTCCCCCGCAGACCATGCGGAAGGACCCTGGGGCGCCTGTGAGCACACATGCACACATGCCTCGGTGTTAATCTCCTTCGGAGCTTATCACAAAGAGCAGGCCCTCCGAAGCCAGCCCCAGGCATCCCCCCAGCACTGATCTGTGGGCCGATTGTCAGGCCAGCCCACAGCCTCCCTTCCTCTGCAGCTCCGAGGCCACCCTGGGTCAGCAGCCCCTCCAGGGACGTGAGTGACCGGAGGCTCTTCTTTCGTCTCTGGAGCTGGTGACTTTTCCCGGAGGACTGAGCCAGGTGGAGGCGCTGCACCACTGGTGATTTGGAGAAATGTCGTCAGAGTGGTCCCAGTCTGCGCGGCGCCCACCTCCCCCTGCCCTGAAGCCCGGGGAGGGACGGCTGGGGAGGCCTTTTGCAGGGTAGCTTATAAAACAAGCACTCCTGGTGCAACTGCAGCAGGCCAGTGCACGTGTCCGTTCTTACTGATGCTCAAAGCCAGCTGGACATTTTGTTTCGGGGTCTGGGGAGGCCCCTCCTCTGGGCTCTGAGGATGGTAAGAGGATGCAGGCAGAGGAGCGGGGGCGCTCTGAAAAGGCACGGCCGGGTGAGCCTGGGGGTAGGGGTTGCCATGGCAATGAGATCAGCTGCCACGGATGCACTGGGGCCACAGGAGGTGCTTGAGTGAGAGAGTGACCAGACGTGCTTTGGTGAAACCACCAAAACCCGAGTCAAAAAACAGACAGGGGTGGCTGGGAGGAGCGGAGAGGCCTTCAGACACATTGCGAGGGTGCTGGCCCACCAAGGGGGTCTCACCGATCTGGACCTCGTCCTGCACAGACTGTGGCATTCGCTTGTAACCCCGGAAGCCTGTGGGCATGTGGAGAAGGCCAACCACCAGGCCGAGCTGAACCCCAGAAGGGGGCCGGGCCGACTGGGGGAGGCAGGAGCCCCAAGCACAGGGACCTCGTCTGGGCCAGAGGGGCCGCGCTGGGGGGCGCGGTTCTGTCCTCGTAAGGTCCCCTTCCAGGCACGGGGAAGAGCGTGCCCAGGTGTGAGCGCACAGACCCCCACGGCCCGGAGGACCAGGGTGGGTGTGGGGGCTCCGGACCTCTGGAGACCAGGGGGCCAGGTGCCCACGGAGCTGACGCTGCATGGAAAAGAGTTCCTCCCAGAGGGGGTCAGTCGGCACCGCTGCCCCGCACCAGCGCCCCAAAATGAGGTCCTGTACCCCCCAGGCCACCTTGCCGCTCTCTCTGCGCCCACCCCCAGCCCCGCCCCGGCTCTGTCCCTAATCCCCTGCTTCCCGGGGTGGCCGGCAGGTGGATCCAGTTTCTGCAGCCTGTTCTGGGTGGGCTCTGGCGTCCTCAGGGGAGCAGAAGGCACTTGACCTGAATCCAGGCCCCTCGCAGGAGCCCCCGGCAGTCTGAGGGCTTCTCACGTTGCCCTGGGGCGGGGGTGGTTGGCCACCTCCCTCCCCCTCCCTCTTCAGGGTGCCGGGTGTATCCCGACACTTGTCGCTCTGCCTCTTGTGATGGTCTGATGATGAAGACTTCAGCGTCCTCCCAGGGGGTCACGGTCCCCATGCCCCCCACCCCAACCCCAGACCAGCAGACCCTGCTTGAGCTTTGTAAAAGAAAAGCAGCCGAGCCTTGAGCTGCTCTCGTCCGAATGCAAAACGGTTCAAGTCTGTGAAACTGGGGGCCTCCCGTGTGGCTGCCCGAGGGGCTGTGTCTCCCTCTCCAGGGGTCTCTACTTGGTCTGGGATTCCCAGGTGAGACCCAGGCTGCAAAGACCATGAAGGGAAAGGTTGACCCTCTTGACCTCAACAAGGTCACATCAAAGCCAAACCCTCCTGGTGAAAAGAGGCTCCATTAACCAAGTAATAAGCAGGAAGGTCCCATCACTCCATGGCAAATAGATGGGGAAACAATGAAACAGTGACAGATTTTATTTCCCTGGGCTCCAATATCACAGCAGATGCTGACTGCAGCCATGAAATTAAAAGATACTTCCTTCTTGGAAGAAAAGCTGTGACCAAACTAGACAGAATATTAAAAATCAGAGACATTACTTTGCCGACAAAGGTCCGTTGAGTTAAAGCTATGGGTTTCCCAGTAGTCACGTATGGATGTTCAGTTCTGTTCAGTTCAGTTCAGTCACTCAGTCGTGTCCAACTCCTTGCAACCCTATGGAATGCAGCACACTAGGCTTTACCATCTCCCGGAGTGCACCCAAACCCATGTCCGTTGAGTCGGTGATGCCATCCAACCATCTCATCCTCTGTCGACCCCTTCTCCTCCTGCCTTCGATCTTTCCCATCACCAGGGTCTTTTCCAGTGAGTCAGCTCTTCGCATCAGGTGGCCAAAGTATTGGAGTTTCAGCTTCAGCATCAGGACTGATCTCCTTTAGGATGGACTGGTTGGATCTCCTTGCAGTCCAAGGGACTCTCAAGAGTCTTTTTCAACTCCACAGTTCAGGAGCATCAATTCTTTGGTGCTCAGCTTTCTTTATGGTCCAACTCTCACATACATACATCATTACTGGAAAAACCATAGCTTTGAGTAGACAGACCTTTGCTGGCAAAGTAATGTCTCTGCTTTTTAATATGCTGTCTAGGTTGGTCATAGCCTTTCTTCCAAGGAGTAAGCGTCTTTTAATTTCCTGGCTGCAGTCACCATCTGCAGTGATTTGGGAGCCCCCCAAAATAAAGTCTCTCACTGTTTCCTTCGTTTCCCTATTTGCCATGAAGTGATGGGACCAGATGCCATGATCTTAGTTTTCTGAATGTTGAGCTTTAAGCCAACTTTTTCACTCTCCTCTTTCACCTTCATCAAGAGGCTCTTTAGTTCTTCACTTTCTGCCATAAGGGTGGTGTCATCTGCATTTCTGAGGTTATTGATATTTCTCCAGGCAATCTTGATTCCAGCTTGTGCTTCATCCAGTCCAGCATTTCTCACATAAGTTAAATAAGCAGGGTGACAATATACAGCCTTGACGTGCTCCTTTCCTGATTTGGAACCAGTCTGTAGATCCATGGTCAACTCTAACTGCTGCTTCTTGACCTGCACACAGGTTTCTGAGGGGGCAGGTCACGCAGTCTGGTATTCTCATGTCTTGAAGAATTTTCCACAGTTTGTTGTGACACACACAGTCAAAGGCTTTGGCACAGTCAATAAAACAGAAACAGATGTTTCTCTGAAACTCTCTTGTTTTTTGGATGATCCAATGGATGTCGGCAATTTTATCTCTGGTTTGACCTCTGTGGATATTAGTGTTTGACTATAAAGAGAGCTGAGCGCTGAAGAATTGATGCTTTTGAACTGTGGTGTTGGAGAAGACTCTTGAGAGTCCCTTGGACTGCAAGGAGATCAAACCAGTCCATCCTAAAGGAGATCAGTCCTGAATATTCATTGGAAGGACTGATGCTGAAGCTGAAACTCCAATACTTTGGCCACCTGATGCGAAGAGCTGACTCCTTGGAAATGACTCTGATGCTGAGAAAGATTAAAGGTGGGAGAAGAAGGGGACGACAGAGGATGAGATGGTTGGATGGCACTGCTGCCTCGATGGACATGAGGTTGAGCGAGCTCCAGGAACTGGTGATGGACAAGGAGGCCTAGAGACCTGCAGTCCAGTCCATGCGGTCGAGAAGAGTTGGGCACGACTGAGCGACTGAGCTGAACTGAAGCAGACAGGACTGGGAAGAGTTCTTGCAAAAAATGACTCATGTCCAGAGCATAGAAATCCTCCTTCATCTCATTGTAAGCAGCGCAGGGACCAAGGGGAGCCTGGCGGGGGGAACCGGAGAGGGGACCCCACTCGGAGAAGGACGACGTGCCCCGACTCTCAGGAAGGACAGGGCCCTGGCCCCCAGGGTGACACAGCAGGGCGGGTCCGTCTCACACCGAGACGATGGGCGAGGACGGTGGGGTCATCTGGGGCCGCCGACACAGATGACTCCAGGAGCTCCTGATAAAGCCCTAAACGCAGGCACCTCAGGCCCAGGCATCACTTCTCTCGAGAGGCTCACCCTCCGAATGCAGGGAGCGGGAGGGTCAGGCCAAGAAGGAGGCTTTTGTTTCTGTCTGTGTGTCTTGCACCGGTGCCACTGCAGTGTGGGCCCCACCCCTGGGTCCAGGAGACCCCCGAGGGGAAGAAGCAAACCCATCCAGTATTCCTGCCTAGAAAATTCCATGGATAGAGGAGCCTGGTGGGCCACAATTCATGGGGTTACAGAGTCGGACACCACTGAAGCGACTTCGCACGCACACACCTGTCTATGTGCCTGTGAGCACAGGTGAATGTGGGCACGTGTTCATGTCTGTTTGAGGTAGAGTCTGTTGTCTGTATAGGTCAAACTTAAAACAACAACGCCGTTCAGCCCAGTCACTCAGTCTTTCTGACCTCATGGGCTGCAGCACGCCAGGCCTCCCTGTCCACCACTAACTCCCGGAGCTCGCTCAAACTCATGCCCATCGAGTCGACGACGCCATCCAGCCATCTCATCCTCTGTCGTCCCCTTCTCCTCCTGCCCCCAATCCCTCCCAGCATCAGGGTCTTTTCCAATGAGTCAACTCTTCGCATGATGTGACCCAAGTACTGGAGTTTCAGCTTCCGCATCAGTCCTTCCAATGAATATTCAGGACTGATTTCCTTTAGGATGGACTGATTGGATCTCCTTGCAGTCCAAGAGACTCTCAAGAGTCTTCTCCAACACCACAGTTCAAAAGCATCAATTCTCAGTGCTCAGCTTTCTTCATAGTCCGACTCTCACATCCAGACATGACCACTGGAAAAACCATAAGTTTGACTAGACCGACCTTTGTTGGCAAATTAATGTCTCTGCTTTTTAATATGCTGTCTAGGTTGGTCATAGCTTTTCTTCCAAGGAGCAAGCGTCTTTTAATTTCGTGGCTGCAGTCACCATCTGTAGTAATTTTGGAGCCCAGAAAAATAAAGTCAGCCACTGTTTCCACTGTTTCTCCATCTATTTGCCATGAAGTGATGGGACCAGACACCATGATCTTAGTTTTCTGAATGTTGAGTTTTAAGCCAACCTTTTCACTCTTCTCTTTCACTTTCATCAAGAGGATCTTTAGTTCTTCCTCACTTTCTGCCATAAGGGTGGTGTCATCTGCATATCTGAGGTTATTGATATTTCTCCTGGCAATCTTGATTCCAGCTTGTGCTTCATCCAGCCCAGCGTTTCTCATGATGTACTCTGCATATAAGTTAAATAAGCAGGGTGACAATATACAGCCTTGACGTACTCCTTTTCCTATTTGGAACCAGTCTGTTGTTCCATGTCCAGTTATAACTGTAGCTTCTTGACCTGCATACAGATTTCTGAGGAGGCAGGTGAGGTGGTCTGGTATTCCCATTTCTTGAAGAATTTTCTACAGTTTATTGTGATCCACACAGTGAAAGGCTTTGGCATAGTCAATAAAACAGAAGTAGGTGTTTTTCTGGAACTCTTTTGCTTTTTTGATGATCTATTGGATGTTGGCA
This sequence comes from Capreolus pygargus, assembly GCA_012922965.1. Classification (NCBI taxonomy): domain Eukaryota; kingdom Metazoa; phylum Chordata; class Mammalia; order Artiodactyla; family Cervidae; genus Capreolus; species Capreolus pygargus. Next base: position 451,792 of record SNSB01003920.1, on the reverse strand, counting down.
ATTTGATCTCCGGTTTCTCTGCCTTTTCTAAATCCAGCTTGAACATCTGGAAGTTCTCAGTTGATGAACTGTTGAAGCCTGACTTGGCGAATTTTGAGCAATACTTTGCTAGCCTGTTAGATGAATGCAATTTTGTGGTAATTTTAACATTCTTTGGCATTGCCTTTCTTTGAGATTGGAATGAAAACTGACCTTTTCCAGTCCTGTGGCCATTGCTGGGTTTTCCAAATTTGCTGGCATAAGTGCAGCACTTTCACAGCATCATCTTTTAGGATTTGAAATAGCTCAACTGGAATTCCAGCATCTCCACTAGCTTTTTCGTAGTGATGCTTCCTAAGGCCCACCTGACTTTGTGATCCGGGATGTCTGGCTCTAGGTGAGTGATCACAGCATTGTGGTTATCTGGGTTGTATAGATCTTTTTTGTACAGTTCTTCTGTGTATTCTTGCCACCTCTTCTTAATCTCTTCTGCTTCTGTTAGGTCTATGCCACTTCTGCCCTTTATTGTGCCCATCTTTGCATGAAATGTTCCCTTGGTATTTCTAATTTTCTTGACAAGATCTCTAGTCTTTCCCATTCTGTTGCTTTCCTCCATTTCTTTGCATTGATCACTGTACACACAGTGTTTATGTGCCTCTGGGCATGTGTGCATGTCTGTGTTTGAAGGACAGTCTGGGGTCTGTACAGTTCAAATTAAAAACGACGACGCAGGTGTGGGCAAACGGGAGCCTCGTGCACCGTTGGTGGGAATGTAAAATGATGTGGCCACCATGGACAGCAGGATGGAGGGTCCTTAAAATGTTAAACATGGAATCCCCATGAGACCCAGCAATGCCACTCCTGGATCTGTTCTCAGAATAAGTGCAGACGAGTCTCAGGCAGATCCTTGCAGCTTCGCTCACAGCAGCCAAAGCGGGAAGCAAGCCGGGCCCCGCGGCCGGCGGGGGCACCAGCCGTGGCCCATGCACACAGCGGACACTGTGGGTGCGCGAGTCACTCCGTCGTGTCCGCCTCTGCGACCCCATGGGCTGTAGCCCACCAGGCTCCTCTGTTCCTGAAATTTTCCAGGCAAGAGTACTGGAACGGGTTGCCATTCCCTTCTCCAGGGGACCTTCTCAACCCAGGGATTGAGCCCTGGCCTCTTGCATCGCAGGCAGGTTCTCCACCATCTGAGCCTCCAGGGAAGCCCGGTGGCGCATCACTCCGCCTTTAAAAGAAGAGGGATACGGACCCCGGCAGAACATGGAGGAAGCTTGTGGGCGTTGCGTTCAGTGAAAGAGGCCAGACACAGAAGGACCCATCCTGTCTGAGTCCTCTTCTGAGAGGTCCCTGGAGGAACCACATCCCTGGAGACAGGAAGTAGGTGTGGGGGCCAGGGGTCAGGCAGGGGTGGCGAGGGAGGGTTCGGTGCGGACAGTGTGGCCATTGGGAGGAGGAATGATTTCCAGAAGTATCTGCGGCGACCATGTGTCACAGCGAATGCACTTGATGTCCCCAAGCTGAGCGCTGAAAATGGTCGAGACGGTAATTCTTGTTTTATGTGTATTTCACTGCAATTTTCATAAATAAATAATTACTTTACAAGCACAGTGATATAAAGGGCCCTTGGGATGGCGGCTGGGGGGAGTGTGGGAGGTGGGGCTGGGGCGCAGCCCGGCGCAGTGGAGGGGTGGTGGGCTCGGGGTGCTGAGACGGGGCCTGCAGGGCAGCGGTGGGGAGCCTGCTACAGGAAGGGAGGCTGGGGCTTCGCTGACCCACAGGCTCCCGGCTGGTGGGGGCCGCAGCCCTGCTGGTTTGCCACCGGGAGCTTGATTGAGCCCCCAACCCCCAGCTTCTGTCTCTTCGTTGAACAGAAGCAAGGGACCCTTTGTGCAGGTGCCGGGGAGACGAGAGCCTGAAGACAGCGAGACAGCCCTCCCGGGGGACTCAGGCTTACGCTGATCGGTCACAGCAAGAGACGACACAGTCACGGCCGCGGTTAAGCGCTGCGGTGGGCCGGGACCAGGAGCGTCCCCGTGCCTGGGGAAGCGGGAGGCGGGAGGGGTCCCGGGGCTGTGCCAGGAGGCGGCTCCCCAATCCTGCCCCCGCAGCCCGACCCCCTCTCCAGGACCCCCCGAGGGCTGCCATACAGAGGGCCCCTGCAGCCGTGTGGTGATCCAAGGCAGGGGTCTGGCCTCCCCTGGGGCCAGCCGAGGAGAGCTTTGTGCCTGGGGGCTGGGCCCGGCTCCGGAGCCGCCGCCGAGGGGCAGGCGGGCAGGGGCCACTGGGAGTGGGCGCAGTGGGGTCTGCACTCCGCCCCCCACCCCCTCCCGGCCTGGCTGGGCTGGGAAGGGGCTCCCCCAGCTCTCCTGGGGGCTCGGCGTGGCCTCTCCCAGCCCTGTTCCTGAGGCTCCGCATGGCCCTCCCACCCCTCGGGAGCAGCCAGGCAGACAGAAGGGCCCAGAGGAACCCCCACCCCCTCGCCAGGGCTTTCTGAGGCCCAGACATCCGCGGAACTCTCAAGAATTTGGAACTCTCTCCCAGAAACCCTGGGGTGAGGGGATGTGATCCCAACATGCCACCCCTCTCCCATCTTCCAGCATCCCACTCCAGTGGGTGACCCCCAGCCGCTGTCTCCCTGGAGCGTGGGGGGGTTTCCCTCCGTCCCCCTTCCCCTAGCCGTGCTGGGTGGGGCCAGGACCCACGAGTGCCCCTGCTCCCCACTCAGGACTCGGCCTGGAGGCTGGAGGCCCCAGAACATTCGCCTTGTTGGGACCCTTCACGGCCCTCTCTGAGCAGCCACTAGACCCCTGATGGAAAGGGCCCTGGTGCAAAGGAGGGCAGACATGCGAGCAGGTGGAGGGCCTAGGTGGAGCAGAGCTGCGGTCTGTCCACCCTGCTGGCCTCCCCTGGTGGAGGGGCAGGCAGGGATGGGGCGGCAGCCTCAGCTTTTGGGGGCTCTGCTAGACCCACCCCGGTGCGGAGGCCCAGGCCCAGGGCGACATCCCCGAGCACACGTGCTTTGCCCCCGTCCACCCATGCAGCAGGGGGAGCCGGCGCTGCCTGGACACGTTTATTTTATAAAACACAAGCTTGAGATCCAGGTGAGCCAGCTCGGTCTCTGCCGAGCTCACCGTGGGCCCCAGAGTCATCAAAGAGGAGAGCGAGCAAATAAGCCCTGTCTAAATATCACAGCCAGCCAGGTCAGCGGCTTGCGGCCCAGAAATGTCAGCCGGCGGCGGGGGCTCCTCTGAGCCGGGATTAGCCGGAGGCAGCTGCAGGGGTTGAGCCGGGGCCCCCTCCCACCCAAGACCCTGGCCGGAACCTGGGCAGAGACGCAGAGGGTCAGGGCAGCCGGGCCCCTTCTTCCAGCCCCTCTGGTCCCCAGAGAGAATGTGCACTGCAGGGGGCGTGGGGCCTGGCCAGACTGGGGACACGCAGGCGGGCCAAGGCCGAGCGCCCAGGGCTGGGGGCAGCCCCAGGGAGAGATCTGTCTGTCCGAGATGCCAGTGGGGAGGCCGGTGCAGAGGGGCCGGCAGGGTCCCGCCCAAGCCCGTCTCACCAAGGTGTCAAGTGTGTGGCTTGTCTGGGAGTTCCGGGCTCCCGGCAAAGGCCCCACCCTCCTAGGGGGGGTGCTGTTTGTTTGGAGAGCCAGCAGGCCACACCCCCCGCCTCAGTGTCCCCACCTGGAGAGCCACATGCTGGTACCCAGTTCTGGGCTCCCAGAGCCAGAGAAAGCTCACACGGAGGGAGACGGGAGTTTGTGGCTGGACCGCATCTCCAGAAGGATCAGGGGCTTCCTGAGACCACCTGTTCGGGCAAGAGGTGGGCAACGCCTCTGCCATTGAGCACGGAAGATGTCCAGATTGGGGAGGAGGGGGTATCTCAGAGCAGCCCCCTGAGCGTCCCTGAAGCTGGACCTCTGGGAAGAGGGCTGCCCCGCCATCCCCTCCCCCGGGAGGAAGGGCAGTGAGGCTGGCAGAGGGGGGGAAGGGGTGGCCTCAGATACAGGGCACCTCAGTCCCAGGCAGCCCTTTGGACCCCAGCCCAGCTGCAGGAAGCACCGGTGAGGCCTCCCATGCACCCGGGGGCACAAGTGGACTGGCCCCCTGGGTACTCCCTGCGGGCAGGTCTGCTAGGGGCCCGGGGGAGCTGGACGCCTAGCACAGCTGGGTGGAGCAGAGCCTGGGACCCCGGCTGCCCGTACATCCTGCTGACAGGGCCAGCTGCCGTGGCCTGGCCCACACTGACCATAGCATGGCTGTCTCCTCCCGTCTTGGCCAAGATACTCCTGCTGATACAGCCCCGGGTCACGGTGAATGAGGTGGGGCTGGGAGCCAGGCTCTCCCCATGGGATGTGTGGGAGGCTGGGGGTGGAGACGCGGCATGGCCAGCCCCTTGCCATCGAGGGCTCTGGGTGCCCAAGCAGCCGTGGGGCCAGGTGACTAGACCCAGGCCCAGGCCCCAGGGTGGGAGGGACTCTGGTCTTGCCGTTAGACCTGATCGCTGTCAAAGCCCAGCTGCCTGGGCTGACTAATGCCAACCGAATGTGGCTCTTATTGCTTTTCTCCGGCTAATTTGTCAGAGGGCTGAGAGGACTGGGGGAGGGGGCCGTGGTGGGGGGCCCCCGGGCGGGCTGAGTCACTGGCATGGGGACGGGGTGGGGGGAGGTCTGAGAAGGGACCCCCAGGAGCCAAGAGCAGCTGGCAGGACCCCGGGGCCTTGGCTGTGATCTCCGGTGAGGGTCCGGAGGGCCGTGGAGCGGGGGTCGCCCTGTGTGCCGCTGACCGCAGCTGGTCCGGCTTTCTAAGCCCTGCTGCACGCCGGTGCACACATGCTCACCTGCAGGCACTTGCACAAGCACATGTGTGCACATGCGTGGACGCACACCCGGTGGAGGCGTTTCGGCTGCTGGTCCCACCCCGCCTCCATCTCCGCCCCACAGTGCCCGTGCCCAGCACTGGGCCGATCTCTGCTGGGAGGGTCCCGGGTTGGGGACCCTGGGGAGGTGCGGAAGGCTCCTCGGGAGACGTGGGTGGGAAGGTGGGGTCTGGAGCATGAGGGGCTGAGCCAGGACCCCCGCCCACCCCCTAAAGATGTCTCCAGCACCGAACCAAGGGCCAGCCTCCTGCCAAGGCCAGTCCCAGCCAGAAGACAGAGCTGATGGGAGGGGAGCTCAGAGAGGGAGGCATGCCTGGGAGGCTGGGGGCAGCTGCTGGGCCTGAGGGTCTGGCTGGGGGCGGGAGCGGGGGGCTCAGGTGCCGTGGGGGTGGCGCTCCCGAGCGGCGGGGACATGTGGCCCACTCTGCCGGCTCTCTCCCGACTTCCAAATGCCCAATTATCCCTGGGCGCCTCGCATCGACCGGCAGGGCGGCCAGCCCCAGGCCCAGCTCTGCCATCCCTCCGCTCCCCGCGATGCTCATCAGAGCTAATTGCTCTGACATTTCAGCATTGACAGGCCCGGGTGCCAGGACATTACGGAACTTCTCCCAGTCTCCGGGGCGGTGGGCGGCTTTTCCGGGCCTGTCCCCGGGCGGGGTCTGGCAGGAAGAGGCTGGAGGCAGGCGGGAGGCTCAGGTGGGGTCTGCCCCTGACCCCAGGGGGGACGGTGGGACGCAGGCCTCCAGTTCCTGCAGCCTCGGACCACCGGCCCAGGCAGCGTGACACCCGAGGGCCCTCAAGTCCCGGAGGTGATCATGCCGTGTCTGTGTGCGTCACACAGCTCCATGCCTTTCCCGGGACACACGTGATGCGGGTTCACAAAGATGACCCTGGCCACCCCTTGGAAGTGACCTTTAGCCCCCCGGTGGCTGGGGGCACTCTCCCTGACGGCTCTCCAGAAGGCCCCTGTGCTTCTCTATGGGGGTCTGCAGAGCCCCAGGGTGGGGCCCCCCAGAGCTGCCGCCCTCTGGAGGGGGTGTGGGGGGAGAGGAAGGGCTGGGGTCCCATGGCGCTGACGCCTGCGCCTGGGGGGGCAGCCTGAGGCCTCACGCTGGCCGGCAGGCAGGAAGCAGGGCTGGGTGCTGATTGCCCTGGCCCCCACCAGTGCCCGCCTGATGCCAGGAGCAGGTACTCTATCATTACAGGCTATTACCTCCTCCGGGGCCTCGCTTGTTGAGAAAACACTCCAGCTCAGCACCTCCTAATTGCCCGGCAAGACAGCTGTGATCACCCAGCGTGACTGCGGGGTGGGGTGCTGGGGCTGAGGGTGCGGCGGCGAGGGCCGGGGCCCAGAGCCGGCGGGAGGGAGACCCACGGGTGGTGCTTCGGGGGCTCCGCAGAGTTCTGGCGTCAGCGCTTTAGGTCTCCATGCGACGAGCGGCAAAGGGAGAGATGAGGAGGGTCTTATTCGGAAAGGAGGCTGGTGAGGCTCACAGCTGGGCAGCCGAAGGTGCCGCACCCGAGACGCTAGCAGGCGATGGTTTTCTAACCCAAGGGAAAGTGGGGCGGGGGAGAAGGGCACCCTCCTCAGTTGGGGGCGGGCGTCATGCCTCCGTCTTCAGCTGCCCCTGCAGGTCAGGCCGCTGCCCGTCTGTCCCTCCACGGCCATGCCGGGGAAATATCATTCCAGGGGTCAGCGCACTGAGGGTCTTTCCTTTGAAATGTCACCTTTCCGTAAATTATTGTTTCTTACGTGTGTGGAGAAGCATGTCCTGAGCTCACCGGCAGGATGCGGGTCTCCGGATGCCTTTGTTTTCCTGTCTGGGGCATCCCTCACGCTTGTGATGTGCGGTTCTGTTGCTCAGACAGCCTGCTTGCTTTTGCGGTTAACCCACCTGCTCTCTTAGCTGCTGTTGACTCACAGGGGTGTCCCGAAGCCTGTTATTTCTTTACCATCCCCCAGCGGGATTAGCTGTTTAATTAGTGACTTTATCCTTTTACTTCACCCCTGTCCAAAGGGTGGCGACCTGGCCGTGAACCACATCCCTGCTCCCCGCACCTCCACACGCGGCCTCTCTTCCCAGCTCACCCCCAAGCCCGGCCTGCGGTGCTCGGCCTGCTCCACCCCGTGGACGTGTCCAGGCCGCAGGGCTCCCTGGTGCCTGGCCTCCCCCGGGACCCCTGTCCAGCCCCACCCTCCTCTGGGGGGTCTGCCTGCCCAGCTTGGGCCGTTAGATTTCTCCCCTTGGAGCCTGCGTCTCCTTAGTTCCTGGGACGGACACCACTGAGTCCTTCAAAGAGCTGTATCTCAGGAGCCGGGAAATCTGGGCTCAAGACGCGCGGCATGACCCAGAGAAATCACTCACCGCAGCCTTCCTGCCCGCAGAATGGGCCTGTGAAGGCCCGTCTGGAGCCAGACGCCGCAAGGAGACCCAAGAGCAGGCAGGAGAGCAGGGTGCAGAACCGGGGAGGGGAGGTTGGCGGGGGCAGGCTTGAGGGGACCTGGCTCCCCTTGGCATCTGGGGTGGGGAGGGTGCGGCACGCAGTGGGGGGCACGGCAAAGGACGGGGGCGCTTCTGTGCTCTGGGGGACGCAGCATCAGGCCTGGGGCGGGGGCGCCGGTGAGCGGGACGGCTTCCCAGGACGGGAGGGCAGGCGGACACGTGCTCAGGTGTGGGCTGGGGACCAGAGGGCCCGAACCGGCTTCTGGAGGGTGCCCACCTGCCTGTTGGCCCGGGGTCTCGCCTGGGGGCCGCCTGGCCCCAAGGCAGGCTCAGAAAGCTGGCTCCACCCAGCTCCCACGCCAGCACTGGCTCAGGGTGGCAAAGGGATTAGAACCGGCGTTTGTGTCAGCAGAGACACTTGCCGAAAGGTTAAGTCCACACCCGGGGCGAGGCGGTGCTCCTCCTGTGGGGCGTTTGTCGCCTCCCGGCCCGGGGCTGCCGCCGGGCACGCGAGTACCAGGCGGGGACGCAGGAGAGTCCGCGGGCTTCTGGGGGAGCAGGGAGCCTGTCCAGGGCTGCAGCCTGATGCTGGGCGTGGAGGCCGGGCCCGCCCGGAGACCGCTGGGGGCCGGCAGGGCGGCCGTGGCGTGGGGCAGCAGGGCGCCCACAGCCTCCACCGCCACCGGGTCTCGGGCGGATCCTTTCATCTCCGCTGGGAGCACACACCCCTGGGGAACCGCCTCTGCGCTGGGCCCTGGGGGCGGGGGCCTCGGGGACACGTTCTCCAGGAGCCCAGGGCCTGGCAGATGAGACGGGCAGGGGCATGTGCGAGTGACAGGGGCACAGTCACGGGCCAGGCCAGCAGGGCTCCTGCCTCCAGGGAGTGTGCGGAGGGGGAGGAATAAGCTGGGAGAGCAGAGGGGGCAAGAAAGGGAAGGCGCTGCAGAGGGAGTGGTAGCTGAGCTGGTTTTGTGGGATGCATAGGGGTTCACCAGGAGAAGGAAAGGGTGAGGAACAGCATTCCAAACGCGGTGTCATGGAGCCCAAACTCTTCTGGAGCAGGAAGCAGGGCTTTGGGGGGGGCGGGGGTGAGACCAACAGCGGGGAGGTGACGGAGTCACTCGGGCAGTGGGGAGCCTCGGGGAGCAAGGCGGGTCACGGTCAGACCCCTCTGGGGAAGCTCCAGGAGGCGAGCCATGTGGCGGCCACCATGATGAAGAACGGGGGCTGCCTTGGGCCTGATGGGTGCCAGAGAGGTGGACAGAGACCGCTCAGTGACCAGCCAGGGATGGGCCTGCGGGGGCGGAGAAGGGGGCTCCAGGGCGGCCGGCTCCTCTGTGTCCAGGACGTCGCCCTGGGCGGCCAGACATGAGGAAGTCCGCCCCCGGAGGCGGCCGCGGCAGGCACGCCGTGCCCCCCCAGGCGGCCCTCCTCGCTCCCCACTGCCGCTTCCTGGAGGCCCCGGCACAGGCCAGCCCTGCGGAACCCACAGGGCCCAGGGCCACGGGGAGACGCCCCCTCCAAGAGATCCCTTCTCAGAGAAGAGAGGCCTCCCCGAGGGGCCCCGGAGCCGCCCGTGGTTGGGGAGCGCTCACAGCCAGGAGGCCTCCACGCCCGCCCAAAGCTGCATCTGAACGCGCGTGGGGTCGGGCGGGCTGCTACACAGACACCGCAGACTCACGCTGCCTGGCACTGAGGTGCGTCCCGCTGGTCGCCCGGCCTCTGGGGCGGGGGGTGGGGGAGGTCCCCCCAGAGTGGCCTCGCGCCTGGAGCCCACGAGACACTGGACGGGGGCTGTCCTGGGAGCCCCATGGTGCAGCGGCCCCCTGAGAAGGGCCGCAGGGCCCGAGCGCGGTGCTCAGGGCTGGGGTGTCCTCGAGGTGGGGACCCCCTGGGGAAGGCGGTCAGAGGGCCTTAGGGGGATACTGGGGGCCAAAGGTTGGCTGGGGGGCTGGGAGATGGCCGAGTCGGAGCAAGTGAGACAGTTATTAGAGACTGCATGGCCCTGCCTCCCTCACCCTCCTCCCCACCGGAGTTCAGGCCCTGCTGGAACATTCCGGGCCCTGCTGGGCGTCCCTGGGGGCCTGGCACAGGGGGTGGCGGGGGACAAATAATGCTCCTGCTGAGGGCGTGGAGCAGAAACAGACCTCAGGACCCTGCTGGGAAGTGGGGTGGGGTGAAGGATCTTCCGGAAAGGCAAGCTGCCTTCAGACAGCTGGGGTCAGAGCCTGCGTGCCTGGACCAATGGCCACCAAAGGTCAGGGTTTTGTGTACCGGACACCCCGGGGTGTCCGGAACACCCCCTCCCCGCGAAGCTGCCCGTCTGTCACACTTGTGGTGGGCTGAGGGGCCCAACTGCACCCCGCCCTGCAGAACACGCCTGCCGGAGTCCAGATGATTCAGAGGCGGGCCGGCCACCCGCCCGGGGGCCTGCGACAGTGGATGCAATTAGATTTAATGGGACAGAGCCCTTTCTCAGCGGCTCTGTGCTCCGCGCCCACCCCGCCTCCCTCCGGTGGCAGCGGGAGGGAGCTGTGAAGGAGGTGGAGGTGGGAGGTGGGGGACCCGGGGGGCTCTGACGTCAGCCCAGCCTATAAAGGCCACCGGGCAGAAGGCTGTGGAGACGGAGCCCGGACCTCGCCAGCACCATGCCCACCCCCAACGCCGCCTCGCCGCAGGCCAAGGGCTTCCGCCGGGCCGTCTCCGAGCTGGACGCCAAGCAGGCCGAGGCCATCATGGTAAGAGCGCAGGCAGGTGCCGACGGGCCAGAAGCCCAGGGGTGGCCCCCGAAGGCTGGCGGGCGGCCCCAGGCTCAGGGTCCACACGGACACCGGGGCCAAGGCCCGGCATCCAGTCCTGGCCGCGAGTGCGTCCGTGCTGGCCCGGTGAGCGAACCCTGAGTCCCGGGGCTTGAATCTCTGCGGGGCTCCTGCTGGACCCAGTGTGTGTGCGGCAGGGCCCTGGGCCCTGCAGAGGCGAGTGGGGGCGGGGGGGCGGGGCGGAAATGGTGCAGGCTGTTCTGCTGAGCTGAAGGGAGTCTGCGCTCAGGGGCCATTCCCACCCATCGCCTGCCCGTCCTCCATCCACCTGTCCGTCCATCATTCACTCATGCACCTGCCACACACTCTGTCCCACGAGGAGTCTCCAGTCTTGAAACCCCCCTCCTGTCTCCAGCAAACCTGAGCCTCTGTGACCGCCAGAAACGGTCCCCAAAGCACGGCCCACCCCATGGGGGCCCCGAATTCAAGGGAACCCGTGCTGGGAAGACCCACTGGGCCAGCCCCCTCCCTGAGACCGAATGACTGGGGGCTTCTCGGGCTGGAGGAAGGGTCTCCAGTTCCCTCTCAGGGATGGGCTGGGATGATCAGCTCGTTTACAGAGCTTTAATGAAAACGTGGGTGGGGTTCTGGACATTTAATTTGCAGGCACTGTCTCAGGGGACCCGCTGTGGGGTAGAGGGTTGTTCCCCCTTCTTGGGGTCCCAGGGAGGTGCCCCCTGACCACAGAGGCCCGTGACTGTCCACACCCTGCCCGAGGTCAGGTGGAGGGAGGGCTCCCCCAAGCCTGGCTGTGTTCTGAGACCTGAGGGCACCAGAGCCTTCTTGGAAGTTCAGCTCCAGGTGGTGAGCCCAGAGGGGCTTCTGTGTTCAGGAGGGGCTGGGGGCAGACACACCAACCCAGGGGCTCACGGTCTCAGGGACAGACGGTGGGTAAGGTGCTGTCAGGCTGGACTAGAGGTGGGGCCATGAGGAGGGGTCATCCCAGGCTGGACGCCATGTGCTCTGGCCCCGGGGCAGCCCCAGACGGCTCCTGACCCACCGCCTCCCATCCCCTGACCCGGCCAGGTGGGCACAGAGGCAGCCCCCGCCCCTGGCCCCAGGCGGGGCAGTGCTGGAGTCAGGCCCAGCGCTGCGGGCAGGCCGAGGGCGGGGGCAGCTGGTGCGCCTGTTCCCACAGTCCCCGCGCTTCGTCGGGAGGCGGCAGAGCCTCATCCAGGATGCACGCAAGGAGCGGGAGAAGGCGGAGGCCGCGGCTTCATCCTCGGAGCCTGGGGAGGCGGGCAGCCTGGCTGAGCAAGACGGGAAGGCGGTGCTGACCCTGTTGTTCGCCCTGCGGCCCACCAAGCCCCCCGCGCTGACCCGGGCTGTCAAGGTGCTCGAGGTGAGGGGCGCCGGAGGCCGTGGGGGCCTTGAGGGGAGGGCTCCCTCCCGCCCTGGAAGCTCCCTGGGCCCGGGCCCCCGCCCACCCCGCGCCCACCGCCTCACTCCAGAGGAAGGCCTTGGCGCTGCTCCCCAGGCCCACGGAGGGCCCGTCCCGGCGGGGCGGGGCTGAAGGGCAGCCTTTGGCGTGAGCTCCTCCGGTCACAGCAGGCCGGGCGGGGGCCGGGGACGGCTCCCCCACAGGCGCCCAATGACAGGACTGCAGAGCCCCCTCAAGCTCCCGTGTGGCCCGAGGGCCTTGGAGACCAAGGCTCCCTGGTCGCTGGCGCCGCGCCCGTGGGGAAGGAGACCTTCCCTACCACCCCTATCCCCACCCTCCTCCGTGGGCACCAGAGACTCCTGATCGGGCCGTGGCGGGGTCAGCGCCCACCCTCAGCCGCCGGGGTCTGCACGGGGCCTGGGCGAGGCCAGCAGGGAGGGAAGTCAGGCCTCCTGGGGTGGCCGAGGGCACACAGAGGCCCGGTCCAGAACGCCGGGTCTGGGGGGCCCTGAGACAAGTGCGTCCGCCCAGGTCTCCCGCCGAGACCGCCCCGGGCAGCGGGCGTCTGCCCGAGTCTGGGACGTGGTGTGTGTGCTCCTGGCCGCTGGGGTCCCGGCGGGGCAGGGCGACGACCCGCACCTGCTTCCCAGCCCCCCGGCCCCTCCTGTGTCTCCCCCTGTCCATCTGTGTGTCTGTCCACCTCTCGCCCCCTCTTTCTCCCTGCTCTCGCCCCTAAGACATTCGAGGCCCACGTCCACCACCTGGAGACCCGGCCAGCCCGGCCGCCGCGGGCAGGGAGCCCGGCCCTGGAGTGCTTCGTGCGCTGTGAGGTGCCCGGCCCCGCGGTGCCTGCCCTGCTGAGCGCCCTGCGCCGCGTGGCGGAAGACGTGCGTGCCGCCGGGGAGAACAAGGGTGAGGCGGCCCTCGGCCCTGAGACGGGAGGCCGCGGGGACTGGGGTGTGGCCGGGTGTCCCTCCCTGCTGGCCGCATCCTGCTCCGCCGTCTTGGCCTGTGTCACCTCCACTCCCCCCACCCCAGCTGGAGCGGGAGGCTGCGGCCGAGTCCTTCCCCGCGCGCCCAGCACTCACTCCTGTCCTCCCACCCTCCCCCTCCCCGAAGTCCTCTGGTTCCCAAGGAAAGTGTCCGAGCTGGACAAATGTCACCACCTGGTCACCAAGTTTGACCCTGACCTGGACTTGGATCACCCGGTGAGCCGGCCTCCGCGGGTGATGGGCAGTGGGCGTGGACTTGGGTCAGGAGGGCCAGCCTGTGGGCCGCCCGGCCCCCTGCGGCCTGGCTGGGAGCAGCACCCCAGCGCCTGCCGGCTCACCAGCTGTGTCTGCGGGGCGGGGAGGCTGGGCGGCCCCCAACTACAGCGCCCTCTCTGCCACCAGGGCTTCTCCGACCAGGCGTACCGCCAGCGCAGGAAGCTGATTGCCGAGATTGCCTTCCAGTACAAGCAGTAAGGACCCTCCTCAGGGCTGCGTCCTCTGGGACCCAGACCCCATCCTCAGGCCTCACACTAGACCCCTCCTCCTGGGAAAGGGGCGGGATGTCCTTGTCACCAACACCCTCGCCTTCGCTGTGACCGTGGGTGCAGCAGGGAAACCTCGGCCCAGAGAGGTTAGGCAAGGCGCCTCAGCCACACAGCCGGCGGGGCGCTCAGCCTGGGCCCCTCGCGTCCACTCCCCACACGTCCTCCCTGAGGGGGCCTGGACTGACTGCAGACCCCTCCCCAGAGGCGACCCCATCCCTCACGTGGAGTACACAGCCGAGGAGATCGCCACCTGGTGAGTCTGTGGCAAAGGCGGGCCGGGCGGGCACAGGGGCCTGGCGAGGGCCCGCAGAGACCCCGTGCGGAGGTAGTGGCCTCCAGGAGGACAGACGAAGTCCGAGGGGAGGAGGGACTTCCCGGGGCCCCCGCAGCTCCCCCAGAACCCCCAAAGCTGCACCCAGTGGCCGGCTTCTTGGGCCGGTGAGAAGCCTGCAGTGTGAGGCTGCCGGGGCCTGCAGGGGGCGAAGCAGAGTCCACGGGCTGGGGGCACTGCTGGATGCAGGGAGGGTCCGGGCAGGTGCCGGCCTGAGCCCCTGGCCCGCAGGAAGGAGGTCTACTCCACGCTGCGGGGCCTGTACCCCACCCACGCCTGCCGCGAGCACCTGGAGGCCTTCGAGATGCTGGAGCGCTTCTGCGGATACCGTGAGGACCGAATCCCGCAGCTGGAGGACGTCTCCCGCTTCCTGAAGGGTGCGGTGCCCGCGCAGGGTCCCCGGGGCCGCAGCCCAAGCCCGGCCGCCCCTTCTGCCCCCGCCACCCCCCGCGCCCCCATCCCCCCCCCCCCCCCCCCCAAGCAGAGCGGACCGGCTTCCAGCTGCGGCCCGTGGCCGGCCTGCTGTCCGCGCGGGACTTCCTGGCCAGCCTGGCCTTCCGCGTGTTCCAGTGCACCCAGTACGTCCGCCACGCCTCCTCGCCCATGCACTCCCCCGAGCCGTGAGTGACCAGCCCCCGCCCCCGGCCTGCAGGGGAGGGCGCGTCTGGGGCTGGGGGACAGGCTGCCGCCCAGGGGTGCCCCAGCCCCACCCACTCTCCACCCCCAACACAGGGACTGCTGCCACGAGCTGCTGGGGCATGTGCCCATGCTCGCCGACCGGACCTTCGCCCAGTTCTCCCAGGTGGGTCCTGGAGGCCTCGGGAGCCTGGTCACCCGAGGGGCTGGCCGCCAGTGGCCTCCCCGCCACACCCCGCTGCACAGTGCCCCCCTGGGCCCTGAGCATCCAGGGGGCATGCGTGGTCCTGGAATGGAGGGCTGGGGGGCCGGGCCGGGCGTGCTCACCTTAGCTCATTGTCCAGGGAGAACCCTCCCTGCAGTCCCAGGGGCCACGCCCCGGGCCTTGTGCTGCCACCTGCTGGCTCTCCCAGGAACGGCGGGGAGCGGCCCGGGCCCCCAGCAGATCCCAGGAGGCTCTCTGCACCCCCGCAGCATCCAGGAGACCCCGGAGGGGCGCTGACACCCCCAGCACCCTCACTGCTCCCCCCTCCACAGGACATCGGGCTCGCATCCTTGGGGGTGTCGGACGAGGAAATTGAGAAGCTGTCCACGGTGCGTTGCGTCCCCCGCAGTGCCCCGGGCTCAGGCCGGGCCCTCTTGTGCAGGCTGAGGTCTCTGCTGCTCGCGCCGTGGCCCACCCCCGGCCCTGGAGCCAGGCTCAGCTCTGCCCAGGGCTGGGGGGTGCCGGGGCCTCAGTGAGCGGGGCGTCTGTGCTGACCACAGCATCTCCCACCGGCCCCGCCCTGCCCCACCAGCTGTACTGGTTCACCGTGGAGTTCGGGCTGTGTAAGCAGGACGGGGAGGTGAAGGCCTACGGAGCGGGGCTGCTCTCCTCCTACGGGGAGCTCCTGGTGAGACCCCCGCTGCCCCCAGGGAGGGCCGGGGCCTGGGCCCGGCAGGCAGGACCACCTTGGCCATCCCCCCAGGCTCAGGCCGCCCGGGAGGCTGAGCAGGGGGCTGCCCTGCTGGGGGCACCGAGGAAGCGGTCCCCACCACCTCCCACGGGCACCATCTCCAGGCCTCGGGAGGGCCCTCGAGGGGCGGGCGGGTGCCAGTCGGGCCCTGGGGCTCCAGCCCCCTCGGGTCCTGAGAGCCCGGCCCCCGGCCTCCCGCCAGCACTCCCTTTCCGAGGAGCCCGAGATCCGGGCCTTCGACCCTGATGCGGCGGCCGTGCAGCCCTACCAGGACCAGACCTACCAGCCCGTCTACTTTGTGTCTGAGAGCTTCAGCGATGCCAAGGACAAGCTCAGGTGGGCTGAGGCTCCCGGGCAGAGACCCCCCGCCCCCACAACACTGCGCCTCCCAACTGGGCAAGCCGGTCAGCCGGCCAGGCCTGCGGACCCATCTCACAGGGGGAAAAGGGCGCATCTCGGTTACAGCGTCCCTCCCGCAGCGAGACCCCCTGCAAGTCTGGGGAAGGGAGACCTGTGGGGTTGGTGGCCCGCTGAAGGCCAGACGTGTAGAAGGTGAAGTTTGACCCCGTGAGACGGATGAGTCTGACTTTGTGAGACGGGGCCTTCCTGGCTTCCTGCCCTCTGAGCACCTGGGGCAGTGGGTGGCGGACAGAGAGGGGAAGCGCTGCTGGGATGGCTGAGGGCCGGGGGGAGCCTGGCGGGCAGGGAGCTTCCTGGGCTCGGGGCGCAGTGGCCAGCATCCCCCAGGGGAGGCGGCAGAGCCCGACACACCCGAGCCGCTCACCCTCGGGAGGGGCCTCTTTCCAGCCAGACTCCCGTTGTCAGGAGGGAAACTGAGGCCCAGGATCTATTGAGCCTGGAGTAAAGGAGGTGTGGATCTCACATGCGAGCTCATGGACAGGGACATAACGGACTCTCCAGAGCACACGTCTGGAGGCCTTCCTGGAGGAGGAGGCCTGGCTGCGCCTCCCTTGGGAAGGAGCAGGGCGGGACGGAATGCCTGGTAGAGGTTCGCTTGGAAAAGGGCCTGTCTTCCCCACCCCTTGCAGGAGGTCTTGGTCCCCAGACTTGTCTGGGTGGCTGGACAGAATGAGCTTTGGGGGCCTCAGGCTCAGAAAAGTCCTGGGGCTCTGAGCCCACTGTGCTGGGGGAGACAGGCCCCACACTCCGGATCCTCCCCACTGGTGACTGAGGGTCCCTGTGGCTTCCCCCCCCCACAGGAGCTATGCCTCCCGCATCCAGCGCCCCTTCTCTGTGAAGTTTGACCCATACACACTGGCCATCGACGTGCTGGACAGTCCCCACGCCATCCGGCGCGCCCTGGACGGCGTCCAGGATGAGATGCACGCCCTGGCCCACGCTCTGAACGCCATCAGCTAGACGCGGGGCACCACCCACAGGCCCCAGTGGGCCGGCCTGGGGCTCCCGGCCTCCTGCCCCCGCCTGCCCTGGCCCCGCCCACATGAGGGGCTGGCTCACAGGGCACCCCAAGAGCCCATGGAGACCCCTCCTGCCAGAGGCACCTGCCCAGCGCTTGCCAGCTGAGTCGGCGTCTGTCCCGCGAGCTGCCCCCTTGCTGTACCGCCCGCTTGCAACCTCAATAAAAGAGAGACTCATCCCTGAGTGCCCGCCTGGGGTCTTTGTCTCTGCCACAGGCTCCGCGAACAGCCCCGGGCCCCCCACATGCTGCCCCAGCCCCGCTCAGAGGCTCCCCGCTGCCTGCCTCCTCCAGGCAGCCCCGGGGTCATCTGCTCACCCAGAGGACCAGCCCGCCCTGAGCCACCAGCAGCCAGAGGCACCGCGGGGGTCGGGCTGAGCGGTTCCGTCTCCGTGGGGTGATGGCCTGGAGGCGGGGGGCTGGCCTGGGTTCCAGAGACCACAGCTGTGGTCTCCAAGGCAGAGCTGCAGCTGAGCCCCCCGATCCTTGTACCCCGCCCGCCCAGAGCGGGACCTGGGGACGGCCCCCACAAAGGACAGAGCAGCAGGGAGCACTGTGGGCTGGCTCTGGGGGACCCCCTGGCCTCAGTCCCCCGGCAAGGTGGGCGGGTGCTGGATGCTGCGCCCTGTTTACTTGCCCAGTCCGGACACGGCCTCCAGCTAGAACCTCCAGCTTCCTCCAGCACTGGCCCTCAGACCAGCAGCCTGGGGCTGCCCGGGAAGGGGTTGGCTCCACCGCCAGGACCCTGGCTCAAAAAGCTCTGAGCACGTGAATCCCGGGAACTCCTGCACATCGGTTAAGATGTGCAACTGATGGGCGTTCCAGGCAACGCCCTCCCCTCTCGGCTTCCCTGGGGGTCTGTCCTTCCAGCCGCATCTCAAGCTCCTGGTCTGTGACCAGCACTTCTGTAGTCGTGTCCCACAGTCCGGGCGGATCCCAGTGGGGTCAGTGCTGGGGCGACGTGCTCCGTGCCGGGGAAGGGCTGATGGCTGGCTCACCTCCCTCCTGCCCGCTGGGCCCTGGGCTTTGCGCTCTCCCCGGGTCTGCCCGCATCCAGCCTCCTGCCTGGCACACCCCTCTCAAAGAGGCCACGGGACCTCGCCTGGCTGCAAGGGGGCCTCCGGACACCGTGATGTCCTGGGAAGACAGGGCCCAGCCCCTTCCTTGGAGTTGGGAGGCCGAAAGGGTGCAGGCCTCCCCCAGGTGCCCGTCAGGAGGGTGGGAGCACCGCAGGGGAGTAGCACAAATAACAGCCAGGGGTTGCGATGGGGTTGGGGGCTCGTCAGACGGGCCCAGCCCTCGGGGGCTCCCCTGGTGGCTGAGTGGTGAAGGCTCTGCCTGCCAACACAGGAGACACGAGTTCGATCCCTGGTCTGGGAAGATCCTATACTCCTCGGGGCAGCTAAGCCCAGGCTCCACAGCTACGGAGTCTGTGCCCTGGAGAGCAGCCCCATCTCCCCAACTAGAGAAACGAAGGCCCAGTGCAGCCAAAATAAATAAAATTACATATATATAGAAGAAAGGAAGAGATGGGCAGGGCCTCCAGGAAGAGGGGAGGGGCTGGGCGGGCAGCGGTGCAGGCGGGTGCGGCCTCCACAGTGAAGATGAGAATCGGGGCCAGCCTGAGGGGCCTCACGACTGTGGGTCCCTGGGTTCAGCCCCTCAGCATCCCCTGGGAAGTCGGGGGTCTTGGCGGGCCGCTGTGCTGGAGTGGGTGCGGGGGAGGGCGGTAGCCAAGGAGACACAGGCCCGCTGCCCACCCCATGGCCTGGACCGTCGCCGGGACCTCGGGGGCCGCCCAGGGACACAGCAGGGGTCCCCCTCTTGCCCCTGCCGCCTGGACTAATGTGGACGATGGGGACCAGGCTGGCCGGCAGAGGACTTTGTCCCCAGCGGTGCGAGGGGACAGCTTGGCGTGGATCGGGCCCCTCATTAAGACTCTAATGACCCCACGGCCCCGAGAGGTGCTGACGACCAAGGAGAGGTTCCTGCAGACCCAGCAGTGGGGAAATGATCCAGAAACTGCAGCCTCAGCCCCCGGACCATCTGCCGCACTCTTGGAGGCCCTGTGACGGGCCCGGCGGCGGCTCAGGGGCTATAAAGCCAGCAGGGCACAGCAGCCCCCCACCCTCAGGACCGGCTGCACTCGAGGCTGCCAGCAAGCAGGTCGGTCTGTGGGCTCCACATCCGCCGGGGTCTGGGGCTGCCCGGCTGGGGCTCAGGGCGTCGGGCCCAGGTCCGCCGAGCGGCAGGAGGACGTGCGCTCTCTCGGAGCACCCGGGGGGCTGCCCTGGTTGAGGGTGCTGGGCGGGGGGTGGCCCTGACTGGGGGTCCCGGGCGCCCCCCGGCTCAGCCCCCGCTGCCCCCAGGTCCTCGAAGCCCCGCCATGGCCCTGTGGATGCGCCTGCTGCCCCTGCTGGCCCTGCTGGGGCTCTGCGCCCCCGCCCCAGCCCGCGCCTTCGTCAGCCAGCACCTGTGCGGCTCCCACCTGGTGGAGGCTCTGTACCTCGTGTGCGGGGAGCGAGGCTTCTTCTACACGCCCAAGGCCCGCCGGGAGGTGGACGGCCCCCAGGGTGAGCCCCCGCGCCCCCGGCCCCCGCCCTGGCCTCCCGCGGGTGCCCGGCAGGAGATCAGGGGAGATTTTTAAGAAGGAAAATGATGCTCTCTTGGCCACATCCTCAACATGACGGGCTCCCTGGGGGCTAAGCCAGGAGGACCCCCAAGGGGGCTTTACCCCCTCCACCCTGCCTTCTCACCTGGGGCCCCTCCCCTCCTCCCATGAGGGCAGCTCTGGGGGCATCTGATGACGCGAGGCCAATCCGGGGGCCGAGGGTCTCGGTGGGCGGCCCTTGGTGGCGACGGGGGGTGCCCATGGAAGATGCCCCGTGACCTGGAGAAGCGGCCCTGTCCCGGGTGGGCTGTCCGGGGCTGGCAGGTGGGGGGGAAGGGTGGCTGGGCAGGGTCCCGCTCCAAGGCCAGGCAGGGCGGGCAGGGGTCTCCTGCTGGCTGACCGTCTCCCCGCAGTGGGGGCGCTGGAGCTGGCGGGCGGCCCCGGCGCGGGCGGCCTGGAGGGGCCCCCGCAGAAGCGCGGCATCGTGGAGCAGTGCTGCACCAGCATCTGTTCGCTTTACCAGCTGGAGAACTACTGCAACTAGTGTGCCCGGCGCCCCAGCCCCAGCACCAATAAACCTCGTGACAAGCCCTGCTGTCGTGTCTGTGTGGCCTGGGGCCCGCGGCGCCCGTGGGGAGGGGCCGAGGAGGGCGGGGGCCCCCAGCCCGAGACCCCTTTCTGTTCTCACTGCGTCAGCATCGGCGTCTCCGAGCCGTCTCCACGCGAGCTGGGTGCCCGAGGCAGGGCCCTCCACGGTGGCGAGCTCCCCTCCTCAGGGTCCTGCTCGCAAGGTGGGCTCTGCGGGGTACCCACCCAGGTCACCACCAGTCACACCCAAGAGCCCAGGGCTGCCCGGGTTGGCCACGGCTCCGGAGGTCAGTGGGTGACCTGGCTGTACCAAGGCCTGGCCGGCCTGCCGGCCACCCAGGCCAAACCAATCTCCTTCTCTCCTGAAGGCGCCACCTGGGCCGGGGCTCGGGGTGGCAGGGCCCGGGGCTGGGTGCCTGGGCTCCCCTGGAGGCAGACCACTCAGAGGCCAGCCTGGTGCCCCACTGGCGGGCAGTCCTGCGTGTACCCCGAAGGCTCTCACCCTGTCACCCCCTCCCTGGAGCCACGTCAGCACCCCCCGGAGCCTCCAGAAGGCCCCGCCCCTCGGGGAAGGCCAGGGTTGTGCAGGCAGGTGGCCGGCCGGACACTGGCCCCGGAAGAGGAGGGGGCGGGGGGCTGGGATGAGCGGTGATCTGCCCGTGGGCTCACGCGGGCAGGCCTGTGAGCGCAGGTCGGGGCAGGGGTGCCCCGCAGGAGCTGAGGTATGTGGGTGCCTGGGCCGGGGGCATCTGGGGCTGGGAAGTGGGTGGCTGGTCATTGCCAGGCTGCTCTCAAGGCCCTGCCAGCCAGTGAGACCCCAGGGACCGTCTGGATGCTCCCCCTCCCCCTCAGGTGCCAACAGATTCTGTAGAGGGGGCAAGGGGGCCTCTGGGGTCCCGGGGTGCGTGGGGCCGTCCCGTATGCCCCAGCGCAGTATGCCCTGGGTGACGCGGGCTGGGGGGCTCGGGGGAGGTGTGCATGGGGGCAAGGCTGTGGGTCACGGTATGTCACGGCCCCCCACAGGGGCCTGCCTCCCTGAGCCCTCCTGAGACCCGTCCCAGCCCTAACACTGAGGACCACCCCCCGAGTCTCTTCCACCAGCCCCTGGGCCTGGGCGATGTGGTTTTGAGCAGGAGGGCTGGAGGCCCCGGCATGAACAAGGTCACGGAGGCAGGGAGAAGCAGCGGCCAGGGCTCCCTGGGCCCTTGGGGCCAGGACAAGGTCAGATGGGTCTCCTGCGTGGCGCCCCTTGGCTGCTGAACCCCCGAGGCCCCCGCTTCCCGGAGCCTGCATGCCCCCCACGGCGCCCGGCCCACGGACCTTGGCTCTGCCACC
>SNSB01003920.1:414445-425856 GCA_012922965.1 Capreolus pygargus | reverse complement strand
GGGGGGGGGGGTGTCAATCAAGGGAGGACCCGCCCACCCTCCACCCCCCTCCACAAAGCCCCACCTCCCAGCTGGCAGCGAATACTTTCGGCTAGTGCCCATGCCCACTAACACCTTTCTGCCAGGCTAAGGGCGGGCCACGTCTCCACACCCTGAGGCGCCAGGCCCTCACGTGGGAAGGCGCCAGAGCCAGCTGCCCCGGCAGGCCCAGCACCACCAAGTTGGCGCGATGCTGCCTGAGTTGGAGGGGCGTGGGGAGTGGCGTGGGGTGGGATGCGGTGAGGGGCACTGCAGATCCCGCTGGCATCTGGGCTGGCGCTCCAGGGTGGAGAGGCTCGTCTTCCGGGGCCATTACAACGCACACTCTCAAAGTGCCCTTCACCGGCTCTCCAGCCTCAGCCTCATGCCCCGCCTCTGCCTCCCAGTCAAGCCTGCTGGAGGGTCTGAGCACCTCAGCCGGGCACCCCCTGCCTTGGCAGCGACTACTATTGGCCCGGCCAGCCGGTCACCTGCCCGGCAGTTCCCACAGAGAGCCTGGGGCATCAGCGACTCCCCGGTCCTCTTTATCCACTGCCCGGGAGCTTTGGGGGCAACTCAGCGGTCACAGCGCAGGTGCCTGCGCTTCCCCCCCTCGCACGCGCCCCTCTGGGTGCTAAGAAAGCGGCCTTCAGAGCTCAGGGAGCAGTGGGCGGGGGGCAGCTAACAGGAGAGGGAGGGCCCATGCTGCCACTCAGGCGAGCTCCCACTTTGGAGGGGACGGGACAGGTGGGAAGGGGACCCTGCAGGGGAGCTGCCTAGAGCCACAGGGGCTTTTGCATGGGAGATCCGCTTTCCTTCACTGAGCTGGCAGAATGGGAGGGATGGGCTGGGGCGTAGGGCCGCTGTCTGCTGCGTGAGGGCACAGCCGCTTTTGGAAAAGTAAAAGGATTTTCCTGTGTGAGAGGTTCCCTCTGGCTGCGCCCCACCTTCCCCAATCCCAACCAGAGACAAGCAGGATGCTGCAGGGGGGCTGAGGCTCCAGGTTTGGGAGTTTTTTTCATACCCACTCTCTCCCCACTCCCTACACCGCCCCTCCCCCAGAGAATCCCACCGTGTAATTGGAGAGGATGGTGAGAAGGCCCAGGAGGGGTGCTGCCCCTTGGGGTCCCAGAGCAGAGTCTAAAGAGGAACGCCTCTCTCCTGCTGACAGTGTTCCGGCTGCCCTGGACCCCCTCGCAGCCTCCCCTGCCCTGGGTGGCTTTTGTTTTGTGCATGGAGTGTGCCCCTCCTCCACCCAGACTCCCCTGTGTTGTATGTGGGGAAGCGGTTCATTTCCCCAGAGGAGCACAGTCTCCCACCACCCTCAGCTGCCTTCCCATGGCAGAGCTGTGTGTGCCTGGCTCCCTCCTTGCTTCCATTCGAGGTGGGCAGGTGGTGGGGCAGATGGGGGAGTTGTGTTGTGTGCTGTGACCCCCGAGGCAGGCTGTCTGTGTGCGGCCACTAGCCCCGAAGCTCAGGCAGAAGTCCGCCGCAGGGAGGGGCAGCCTGTCCCATGGACATGTCTCCAGTTGCTCCGTGGGACCCTCTGCAGGCCTGGCCTCAGGGAAGCCCAGCTCTGGTGAGCTGTGGACACGTTTCCGCTTCCCTTCTTCAGAAAAGGCAGAGCTGGGGAGCCAGAGGGACAGGCAGGGGAGCCACCACCCAAACCCTGCAAGTCGACCCGAGGGCCTCTCCGCCTGACAGCCAGCCGAGGGGCAGGGGCCAGGGCCCTGGCTGGGTGTGTGTGTGTGCACACGTGCGGATTTGTTTTAAAAGACACCGTCTCAGGAACACCCCTCTGCTCTCCCCCAGGGGACAAAGAGTCGCTGCTGAACTTGAGGAAGAGAAGGTGGCCTCTGGCTCCCAGCCCCAGCCCCCAACACCCACGCCAGGTCAGCCCTTTGCCCAGGCTGCCCCCTGGCCAGAGCCTGCAGCCAGCCAGAAACCCCAGCCCAGAGGTCAGCTGCTGTGACCTGTGGCTCCCGATCCCCACCCGCTCAGAACCGAGGCCAGCGGCCCCAGCCCTCAGAGGTGAGTGCTCCGGACACCCCCAGGCAGGACTGCGTGCCGCAGGCTCTGGACAGTGGCCTGCTGTCCTCCAGGGCTCGGAGCCCCACCTCGGGAAGCTCCCGTTGCCATCACCCCTTTCACAAGGACTGGAGCCTCCAGGGGGCCAGGTTCGTATCAGGGTGACACAGCTGGAATCTGGGGTTCAGATGGTCGGCTCCTGGGGGCTCAGCTGCAGGCAGAGCAGGCCCCCTGCCCCCTGGGCAGCGTGGTCCTCAGAGGGGGACTCCTGGTAGAAGGACAGAGGGACGGGGAGGGGGGCAGCCCAGGGGAGAGGCAAGGGTGACGGGTGAGGACAGAACTGGAGGAAGCAGTGTGCAGGCAGAGATTTCCAGCAAGTTGGGGAGGAATCCTGGGAGGCCCCCGGAAAGCTGGGCTCAGCTGGGCATGCCAGACCCGGCCCTCCCTGCCCTGGGCCGCTGCTGTGGGGCCTCACAGGGGTGGTTTGACCTCTCTGTGTCCCCATCTGTCAAAGCAGGGGGACAGTCGCAGAGCTGGTGGTTACTGTGCGGTAGAATGAGGCTTCCTGTGTGTGCCTTGGGGGACGGAGGGGGACACTGGAAAGGCTGGGGGCAGCCAGAGCCTCGGACGCTGCTGGATGGAGCTGGGGTGGCGGCAACAGGCTGAGCCGCCCCAGAGCAGGGCTCGCTCCAGGGTCTCTCTGGAAGCGGAGAATGGGGGCTGTGTTCCCAGTCCTGACCCCAAAGCCACAGAGGTCACTCTTCAGGGCCTGCCGTGGGGGACCCAGCAGGTGCCCCCTTGCAGGCCAGTTTGCCCGCCGGAGAGAAAGAGAGAAACGAGAATGTTTTTCAAAGGTGTCTTTAGTTCAGATGCTACATAGAATGGTACAACAGTGGCCACGCCTGGGTCCTTGCAGCTTGGGGGCCTGGTACCCCACACTCCTACACACTGCCGACGTTGGTCTATTGATCAGGGGCTGGTGGTGCCTAGGGCCGGGGTGGCTTGTGCCATCGTCGGGTCCTGGCGTTCAGTCTAGCTGGGGCCTGGGTCCCCAGGCTTCCAGCCCTGCTGCTGGGAGCAGGCGCATCCCTCGGGCATCCAGTGCAGGGTCTTCACCCGTGGCGGCGCCGGATGCCCTGTGGGGGCTGAGGAAGGGGGCGCTCAGGGTACTCCTGGAGAATGAGCTGGGTTTGTAGAATGCTGGGCTTGGTCCCAGGGAGGTGGGGAGCGGCCAGCTCGGAGCCAGAGCCGGGGGAGGAAGCGGGGAAAGGGAAGGCAGGCTGCAGGGCAAGCGGGAGCAGGGAGCCGCGGCAGAGCCGGAGACTGGAGCCAGGTCAGGGCGCGGGGCTGGGCTTCCTGGGGTGAGTCCGAGTCTCCGGGGATGACTGTCCTCTTGGAATATGGCTGGCACATCAGTGGGGGAACCGGGGCTGCTGCAGAGCGGGAGGGAGGGGCAGGTGATGGTGCTGGGGCCGAATTTCCCACCAGCCAAGCCCTGTGCTGGGGGAGACCCCAGTCCCACAACATACCAGGGCTGTGCCCTTCCTACTGTGGTGGGGGACCGGAAGTTGGGGCGACCTGGGCGGCTGGTCCCAGCTGGGGGTGGCCAGCGCCCGTTCTGAGCCCCACGGTGACCCAGGTCTGCCCCCCACAACCCTGCCCCTTTAGCTGCGCTCGTGACTAATTTTGAGGCTCGGGCTGAGCCTGCCCAGGAGGTGCTTCTGTGCCCCCTCCCGCCCGAGGCCGGGGCCAGCACCCCAGGGCGGCCCCTGCCTTCCTACCTCCAAGGTCCAGGCACGTGTCTCCAAGCACCGGGCCGCAGCTTCTCCAGGCTGGCGCCTGTTCCAGACTGAAAACAGGGAAGGGTCCCCAAAGGGCATACCCCCCAGCATGAAGACGCCCAGAAAGCCCCACGGACACACACCTCACCCGGGCCCCCGCCGCCCCCAGGCTGGGAAGCAGGCCTGGAGGAGAGGTGGGGAGCCCAAAGCAGGGCCAGGGAAGCGGAGACCCTCACCCGCTCTGGGGTCCCAGGGAGCTGAGGTCTGCAGACAGACACTTTAAAAACACTCCTCACCCCCAAATGCACAAGCTGCTGAAGACTGGGCAGCCACCCTGCCAGGCTTCCCGGGGAGCCCCCTCCTCACCCTCCCTTCCATAGGCGCAGGCCTGACGCCGGGGCCTGGGAGTGCAGAACGCTGGTGGGGAGGGAGCGGGGCAGTGATGGGTGGGGGGAGACAGGCCAGATGTTCTTGGAATGGACATGGGGTGATTGATGTGGACTGGAATTTGAAGGGGGAACATTCCCCACGTGCCTTGGGCTCCGGGTGGAAAGTGGGCTGCTTTTTCATGGTGGGGGGGTCCTCCCCGTCCTGCCAAACTCCTCTGAAAGAGCTGCCTCAGCCCTGCCCGGTCCCCACACCTGCCCAAGGGCATTAACCCCTGCCTCTCGAGAAGGTCAGGCTTTGGGATGCCCCCTTTCTAGCTGAGGTCGCTCTGCGGGGTGACCATGGGGGAGGTAACGGCTGGCGAGCTGGTCCTGAGGCCCCTCACCCCGATGCCCCAGCAGCAACCCCTCGCTGGCAACGCCCTGCACCCACAGATGCGCAGGAGGCAGCCGCCCCCGACCCGAAGCATTGTCTAATTCCAAAGGGGTGATCCGGTTCCCACCAGTGCGTGGGGCTGGGTAGGGTTCAGCGTTCCTCTCGTTTGTCTTAAGGAACTAGACTTTCACAGCCGGGAGAGGGAGGCTTGCCGTGAACATGCTCTCCGAGAAATCGAAAGGAGACCCCTGACCCCCGCCACCATCAGTCCTGCCTCCCCCCGCCCCCCATTCTCCTCCTCTTCCCTAGTCCTTCAACTCTCTCGCGCTATCAAAACAAAGTTGGGTTCGCCCTCGTCGAGGGGCCCGAGAAGGCCCGGACGGCGCTCGTGGAGCGCCGGGGATGAGCGGGCACGGCCGCCGGGGGTGCTCCGGGGGCCCCCAAACCGAGCCGGGGACGAGCCTGCCCGCGGCGGTCGCCGGGCCGCGGCTTCGCCTAGGCTCGCAGAGCGGAGCGCGTGGGGCGCGGCGGCGGCGGGGAGCCCGCGGGCCTCCTCGGAGGCAGCCGAGCGGGGAGCCCAGAGCCCCCGGAAAGCCGGAGAGCAGCGCCCCGCCGCTCCCCCGCCGCCCCGGCGTGCCTCCCTTTCACCCGACGCGCCGCCGCACGGAAGCGCTCTCAGGGGCGAGGAGGCAAAATCGGGAGAAGCGACGTGCCAGCCCCGCCGGGGCGGCGGGCGTCCCAGGGAGCCGCCGCCGCCGCGCGCAGCCCGCGCCCCGATCCCCGGGGAGGGCGCCGCCGCTCCACGCGAGTCCCCGGGGCAGTGAATCCGCAGCGGCGCGGTGCTTCCCTGGCCGGAGCTCAGTCTGCCAAACGAAGCTCTCCATCCCCAGGGTCCCAGCTCACGGAGCCACATCCCCCGCTCCTCCTGAGGGCAGACGTTATTTTATTTTTATTTCTTCTGGGCTTTTTCAAATTTAAGGTTTCCTCCCTGATCTCCCCCAATACATTCAGCATTTCCCCAAGTCACAAGATTTTTTTCTTCTTTTTTTGACATTAATTTCTGGGGACCTGAAAGCACATAAGCCCCTGCTGGCTTTTCCAGGTTTACACTGGTGACCTGGGTCCCCACATTTACTGGGTGTTTTCTCCCACCCAGGCTCCTAACATTTTACTGTACCCCTCCACCCCCACCCCCAGGTTCTACAGAGTTACACAGTGCCAAACCCTATTCAGAAAAATTTAAACATTAACTCCTGGTCCTGGGCTCAAGCTGACTCCCCAGGATGAACACAGTGTTTTTTTGGCATTAAGGCATCTTTCCCAAAGAACAGGACTCTTTTCCTGTGTCCCCATAATTTTGGTTGACAGGGGCTCCCAAGCTTACTGCCCCTGTCCCGGCTCCCCCTTGCCGAAGCCCTGTTCCTCCACTTCATTAGAGTTTAGGACATAATCTGCTGAGTTCCACAAATTTATTGGCCCCAACCTGAGTTCCCTAAATTTTAGGTAAAGAATTCCAGGTCCCCCCACCCCTGTCACCCCCTCGCAACAGACTGATCAATTTCCCCAGAACCCTCAGAGTTGGAAGGTTGCTGCCTACGCCTCACCAAAATTTATGCATTAAACCCGAAGCACAGTGACCCTCTTTTTGAATCATAAACAGTCTGTGCTCTGATTTCCTGAGTTCCACAAAATTGAGAAGATGGTTTCTGGCCCCCAAAACTCACTGAGGAACTTTTTTTGTGGGTCATAAAGACGTGGGGCATCCATTTCTGGGGCTCTCCAAGCTTCCTTGCCACTAGTCAGGTTCCTTGACATTTAGACACTGTTACCCAGGCCCCCAAACACACAGCACTTATCCGTTGTGACCGTGGGTCAGGCCGGTCCCCCCAAATCACGTATCTCTCAGGTCCTCCGGGTCAAGCCAAGCACAAAACAAACGCTTGCACAGAGCCTGTATCTTGCTTTACCAAGCTCTTTTGAGTGTCCCAGTAACCAAATATTCTGAATATTTTCTCCGCCTCATAACATTCTGAATATTAAAAAATTCCCTGGGCCCCACAAGCTTACTGACAAGAATCCGGGTTTCCTAAAATTCAGAACTGATCCCAAATTCCAGGCCAACCGACTGGACCTTTTCCCGGTGCCCTGTGTGTGGACACACTGGACTCTCAATATTGGGCATCACCCTCTCTCAGCTCCCCAGACACAGGCAATGGCACAGAAAGGCACTGATTTCTCGGGCCCAAAGCATTTCTCCAGGCACTCACTGAGTCACCCCAAATTCAGTCAACATTTCCTGGGTCTCAGACACTGCCAATCCTCTGTAGACCACCAGGCCCCACCGCCTAGGAATTCTTAATCCTTTCCCCTTAAAACTTCGATATTGACCCTCCATTCCCCATGGGGACTTTGAAAGACTTCTTTGGATCCCCAGATTCAAAAGTTATTTTCTGGGGCCTCTGAATCGTGATGCTGCCTGCTAGCCCTTCAAAATAAACTGAGACTTTTTTTCCCTTCTCCACAAAACAACTGAACTTTTTTGAACACTGATTTATGGGTCCCCTGATTTTATGATCCTTACTTACCCTGAGTCCTCCTAAATTTAGGCAATTTTCCACAGGCCTCCCAAAATGAAATTACCCAGATAGCGAAAAATACCCCCAGGTCCTGGAAATCTCAGGTATCACAGGCCTACGTCCTACAAGATTCCTTGCTATTAACCAGGTTCCCTGAAATTTAGATATCAGTCTCTACCGAACAATTTCCATGGATCCCCCACACTTGGGCCATACGTTCCTAGGGGGTCCCCAAATGCAGACAGTGCCCAGGAACAGGTTTTTTTTTTTCCTGTTCACCAAAAATAAACTAATTAAAACCAATTTAAAAATTAAAATATTAAAAAGATATTGATTTCCCGCCTTCTCCAAATGTATTGATCACACCCCAGGTTGCCCCAAATTTAGATCTTGTTTCTTGAGTTTCTCAAGGACATTGAGAATTTTCCCAGAAGCCACAACAATTATGGAAGTTACTTTGCTCGGGCGCTGCAAGCGTCCACTAACCTGAATTTCTAAATCTTGGAAATGATTCTCCACTCTTCTCCACCGCACTTGGATCCCCAAGACCCACCCACTGTTTTTCTCCCCCGAATTTTAGACCCTTTGCCCTTTTGGAACCTCTCAAGTTCCACCCGGAGAATTTCGCTCCGGTCGTGGTCATCCGCAGACCTACTGCCCTACAAACGGGCTGTCCCACAAGCCTGCTGACCTACATGCCCGGGTCCCCACGGTGTAGACTCGGCTCCCCCGTCCCCCGGCTGCACGGAGCAGCCTCCACGGCCCCCAGACTCAGGTTCTTTTTCTGGAGTCCCCGACGCACCCTCCCTTGGGTCCCCGCTTCAGGACCTTCGTTCTCTTTCTTGCAAACCAGGCTGCTCCGAACGCAGTTGGGCACTGCTCCCGGCCCCAGCGCGGTCTCTGCAGCTTCCGTAGCCCCGCGGGCACCGGTTCTGGGCCTCTCCGCGTCTGCTACGAAGTCCCCGAGCTCCTCGGATGCGGGAAGTTTCTCTCGCCCTCCCCACACACACTCGATCGGGCAGTGTGTCCGCCAGGACGTAGGCAGGGCTTCTCCCGCGTCCAGGAGAACGACTGGGCATTGCCCCCAGTTTCCCCCAAATTTGGGCATTGTCCCCGGGTCTTCCAACGGACTGGGCGTTGCCCCCCGGACACTGGGGACTGCCCCCGGGGTCTCGCTCACCTTCAGCGCGTCCACCGCTCGCCGTAGAGCGCTCTCTCGCTGCCTCGACTCCTCCGCGCCCGCGGACGCAGCCTCGGCCTCCAGCCTCGCGGTGAGCTCCCCGCCGCCTCGCGTCCCGGCTTGGCTGCCAAACCCACCCGCCGCCGTCCCGCCGTCCCGAGCAGCTGCCGGGGACAGCGGCACGGGGCGCGGGAGCCGTGCGGCGGGCCAACCCCTCGGCCGCCCCGCGCGCTGGGTCGGGCCCCGAAGACCCGCGCCGCTTTCCTTTGCTCTGTGCAAAGATCACAACGGGGGGAAAGCGCCTCGGCGACCTCCAAGCGGGGCCAGCAGGGCGCAGGGCAGGAGGGACGCGGAGGAGAGGCGCACCCCCGCTCAGGCGGCGCGGCGCCTCCAGCCGCCCGGGCGCCTCCAGCCGCCGGGCGGAGGACTGGGGTAGGCGCGCGCCGAGCGCGGGAGACGTGATTGATGGCGGAGCGAGGGGGCGAGCTGGACTCGGGCTTCCGCCGCCGGCGGCCCCTTCCCCTTGGAGGGGCGCGCGTGGTCGGGGCTCCTGGGGCGGATGGGGCGCGGGGACTCGTGCGTGGTTTTGACTTGGTTAAAAAAAAAAAAAATCACACCGACTTCTTACATCGTCCAAACCCTCTAGGAGATGGTTTCCCCAGACCCTCCAGTGACCGTGGTGACCCCCGGCGCTGAACCCGAATCTACGCAAGTCCAACGCACAGAGGACGGGGGAACCGCTATCCGGATATTTTGGGTGGGCCCCCAAGGCGAGCTGCTTAGACGCACCCCGGTGAGCTCGGTCATGCAGGTAGGATTTGAACGACGTTTCCCGCCCTGCTCGTGTCTCCCCTGGCACACGGGCGCAGCCCGGCCGGCCCCATGCCTGGCCCAGACTCTCGGGCCTGGCCCGGCTGGCCCTCTCCACGTACCGCACCTGGCGTCCGCCGAGGCTGCTCCCCAGTTCCCGCGCGGCACCGGGGGGCGCTCGGGCTCCGGCTGCAGCTCGAGGTGAGGTGCTCTGCCTGCTAGGGCAGGTGGAGACTGCGCGCCTCGCCCGAGCCCAGAGACTCCCCGCTTCTCCAGCAGGTCCCGGCGGGTCTGGGGGGGACCGCCACCTGTGCCCGCACACACAGGGCACCCCCGCCGCCTAGCCCCCCGGTGGGGCGCGGGGATCCGGCCGTCGCTAGGGCATGTGACGCCGCCCGCCCTGGTCGTCCCGGGTCCCCCGTGTGCTATGCAGGGACTCGGGCACCCCGGAACCTCGGACAGGGCCCCCACACACTTTAGAATAGTGATTCTAGATTTCCTTCGAAGTCTGAGGATCCCTGCCCCCACTCCAATCTCGTCCCCGCGCACCCCACAGCCCCCCCTCCCCGCTGCCCCCCGGGACCCCAAGCCTGGCCCCCCCTTGGCTCGAGTTGCAGAGGCGGTCCGGGGGCGGGGCGAGGACCCCTCGAGCGCCCATTGGCGCGGGCACTCGGCCAGCGGGGCCCGCGCGGGCGCCGAGCCGCGGGCGGCTCGGCTATAAGAACCGGGCGTTGGCGCCCGGAGTTCGCCTGCTCTCCGGCGGAGCTGCGTGAGGCCAGGCGGGCCCCGGCCCCCCCTTCCGGCCGCCCTCGCCTCCTGGCCCTCGCCCGCCAGCGCCTCCACCCGGCTGGCGGCCCCGCGTCGACGCCGTCCGCTACGCTGCTGACCCCCATCTCGGGCGCCGTCGGCGGGGCCGGGCTCCGCCGGCCTGCGGATCCCCCGCCGCCTCCTCTTCGTCTACCTCAACGCCCGTCCCGCTTCGCCCGAGGAGGCGGTCCCCCCCGCAGGCAGTCCGGCTCGCAGGCCGCCGGCGTTGTCACCCCCCGCGCTCCCCCTCCGGCCCTCCCCGGCGCGCAGCCCGGCCGCTCCCCCTCCTCGCTGCGTCCCGAGCGGCCCCCGGCGCCGCCCCGCCCCCCCCCCAGGCCCGGGCTTGCGACGGCCGAGGGCTCCGTCGGCCCAAGCCGAGCTGGGCGCCCGCGGCCCGGGTGACGCCTCCGCTCCGCCCCCCTCAGCACCTTCCCCGGCCCCCGACGTTGCGCCCTTTCCTCGGCTTCTCTGCGCTCCCCGGCCCCTCTCCGGCCTCTGGCCCCGGCCCCCCGTCTTCTTCCGCAGCCTTCCCTTCGCTCCCTCCCGTCCCCCCCGGCTCCTCGCCTCCAACTCCCTCCCCTTCCACGCCCGCCCTCTCGCCTTCGCCGTCCCAAAGTGGATTAATTATACGCTTTCTGTTTCTCTCTCCGCTGCCCTCTCCCGCTGTGAGCCTGCCCGCCTCTCGCTGTCCTCTCTCCCTCTCGCCCTCTCTTCGGCCCCCCCCTTTCACGTTCACTCTGTCTCTCTCACTATCTCTGCCCCTCTCTGTCCTTGATACAACAGCTGACCTCATTTCCCGATACCCTTTCCCCCCCTAAAAGTACAACATCTGGCCCGCCCCGGCCCGCAGACAGCCCGTCCTCCCTAAAGAATCAGAGAGAATTTATCCCCCCCCCCCCAAAAAAAAGCCATCCCCCCGTTCTGCCCCGTCGCACATTCGGCCCCCGCGACTCGGCCAGAGCGGCGCTGGCAGAGGAGTGTCCGGCAGGAGGGCCTTCGCCCGCTGTTCGGTTCGCAATACGCAGCAGGAAGGTGGGCGGCCCGGTGCCGGCTTTCAGGTGAGCGGCGTGCGGGCGGGCCGGCGGGCGGCGGGGCCCGGGCAGACGGGGCTGGGGGGCTGGCGGCCCCGTCCCCCGGGGCGGACCCGCGCTCTCCCCCGCGCCGGGAGGAAGGGGCGAGGGGTGCGGGCGGGGGAGGGACTCGGGGGGCGCCGGGGGAGGTGTGAGCCGCGTGCGCGCAGACTTCCTGGTCGCCTGGAGGGTGCAGGGGGCTGTTACTCAAAGTTTGCGATTTGTGCCGTGCGGGGGCAAGGGCGGGCGTGGGGGGGGCGGCGGCCGTGTAATGAGAAGGGGCGCAAATCTCAGAAACCCACCCTGGTATGTTGACTCCTTGCCAGCAAGACCGAGAGAGGAAAACTGGGTGGGCGGGGCCAGGATGGAGCGAGGGGGG
>SNSB01003920.1:392023-414345 GCA_012922965.1 Capreolus pygargus | reverse complement strand
CAGGGCTCAGAGGGGCCCGGAGTGGACCGTCCGGAGAAGGTAACTGCCCCTGCCCCCGTGGGCAGATGGAAGTTTCCATACAAGGAGGTGGAAAGCAACCCCCTCCGGAACCGCCCCCCCCATTTCCTTGTGCCGAGATGGGCTGGGGGTGCAGGAGGCGCCCCCTCCCCCGCCCTGGTACTTTGCTAAGAGACGCTGGGGCTAGCGGTTGGGGGTGCAGGAGAGGAGGGACTGGCTGGGAGGACGGAGGGGGCGGGAGCGAGGGGGGCGGGGGGAGTGGTCAGCTGGGAGCGGGGTGGGGGCAGGGTGGAGCCGGGGCTGGGAGGAGCCGGCCCAGACATAAAAGCTGAGGCACTGACCAGCCTGCAAACTGGACATTAGCTTCTCCTCGGAGGAAGCCTTCCAGCCTCCTCCTCCTCCTCCTCCAGCCCCAGCGAGCCTCCTGTCCAGCTGCAGGTAACGCGGCTCTGGAGCCAGGACCCCGCTGCGCTGCGGCTCCCGCCCGCGGCCGCAGCCCCCTCGGCTCCGCCCGCGCCCCTCACTCAGCCCCCAGCCCTGCTCCCTGCCTCTGCCCCCCACCCCTCCCCGGCCCCCTGGCGCACCTGGCCCGCGTGCCCGCCCGCCTGCTGTCCAGTCTCGGCTCTCCGCTGGCGTCCTGGACTGGACCCCACACCAAGCGGCTGGGCTTGCAGAAAGATGGAGGTGCCGCTCGACAGCAGGAATTCCTAGCTGGCTGAATTTGCTTTCAGCATTTGGAGGGGGCGGCGGCGGGGCAGCAGGGAAACAGGCCGGGGGCTTCGCCCGGCCAGGGGCGGTGGGCGAGGGGGGCGCTCAGACCTTCCGTGGAGCTGGCCCCTGCTTGTCAGGAGCGTAAGCGAGACTGTTTCCCCCTCAGTCCTCTCGTGATTTATTGCATCAAAATTCCAGCATGCAGCAGCCTTGCTCCAGGCTGGGGAGGCTGTGCGGCTCCGTGCCCCGTGTTCGCTGGGCGCAGCGTCTGGGACGGACGCGCGTGGGCAGCCCACCGGGCCCTTGCCTGAGTAGCCTCAGGATGACCGGGGCACCGGGCCGTGGCTGTCCTCCCAGAAGGGGCTCATGGCTGGGCCTGCCTGCCTGGGGGGCTTCCACCTTTTGGACAGGCGGAAGTGGCTTGCTGTGTCTCAGGGGAAGCCAAGGTCCTTCCCCTTCACAGGGCCTATTCACCCAGTCTGCAGCCTTGCAGCCTTGTGAGGGGGTGTGTCCTGAGGTGTGTCTCTTCCCCCAGATCGGCCCTGAAGGGACCTGGTGTCTGGCTCCCCGGGGGGGCCTGACCTACTCTCTTCAGCTCTCCGGGTGGGGTTTGGCATCCCAAGAGGGGAGCGGCTCTGGTGTTCCTGGAAGGACCTTGAGGCCCCTGGCCACTGGGAGTGGGATGCGAGGCCTGGGAAGGAGGCTTTTGGTTTTCATGTGTGTCCTGGGGACGCGAGGGAAGACTGGGGTCCGGGAACTAAGTGATGCTGGAGAACGAGGCTCCTGGGAGCATGGCTGGCACCCCGTGTCAACCACCAGGCCCTTGCCCTTTGCTCAGCCACAGGCCGAAAGGTTGGGAAAGGCTGTCTGGGAGGGAGAGGCATGGGGCCGGGACCCCCGCTGTTGCCTGGGGAGGGAGGCTGGTCCTCCTGGCGCCCTTGCCTGGCTGGTCCTCTGGGATGCACATGTTCTGTGCTGGGGTGGGGCCCTCTGCCATCTTGGCTGGTGCAGGGAGGCCCAAGAAGTGGCCACTGCCTTGTGCTGGCCCCGCCCCCATGACTTCATAGGATGGAGGCCAGGTCCAGTGTCCAGCACTGGCCCTTGCTGCTCTGGGTGTGGCCAAGCCTCAGCAATAACAGAAGGGGGACAGTGATCCCCACGTGAAGTTACTGGTGCCCATCAGAGAGGCTCCACCCCCGGCCCTGCCCTCCTCGTGGGGTGATTCTGCATCCCACCCGCCTCAACAGAGAAAGCTCTTGTTGTTCCTGTAATTAAAGCAATTAAGATTAAGGAGAAAGCCAGGCTTCAAATCTGCAACTGGACTTGGACCTAGGAGGCGGCTGGGCTTGGGGTCGCAAAGGCAGCGGGCGGCGGGTCCTGCGGGGGCGGGGCGGGCGGCGGTCCGGCGGCGGGGGCGGGGCGGCGGCGGGCGCTCACGCGCTGTCTCCCCCGCAGTCATCATCAATGGGGATCTCAGCGGGAAAGTCGGTGCTGGCGCTTCTCGCCTTCTTGGCCTTCGCCTCGTGCTGCTATGCTGCTCACCGCCCCAGTGAGACCCTGTGCGGCGGGGAGCTGGTGGACACCCTCCAGTTCGTCTGTGGGGACCGCGGCTTCTACTTCAGTGAGTGGCTCCCTGGGGCCGGGCGGGGCGCGCAGCGGGTCCTCTAGGTGCCGAGGCCTCCCCACGCCCCCCAGTCGCCTCTGCAGGCCCGCCAGCCGCCCAGGTTCGGGGGCTGGGCCCAGGCTTCTAGCCGCAGGACTCTCAGTCCAGGGAGAATGGGCAGGTGTGTCCACAGGGGTCAGACCTGCAGCGGCAAGTGCGGGTGGGGTGCGGAGGGGGCCGAAGGCCTGCCTCGGCGGGGGGCGCAGACAGCCCTCCCCTCCTGCTTCTCCCTGACCTGCCCACGGGCAGAGCTGTGGGCACCGGCTTCCCGCACCTTTTGTCCACGTCTTGGCAATGGGCACGTATCCGTGGCCTGTTAGATTTGAAGTGGAATCGAATGGGTTGGACGCCATGAAGAATAAAAGCACTTGTCACTGGGGGTGCGGGTGTGCATGCTGGAGGACTCCTGGCTCCATCCACGAGGGGGGCCCACTGCCCTGATGGGAGGCAGGGGGTCGGGGCCTGGGCGGGACCCACGCTCGAGGGCAGCGTGCTGTGCAGGCGCCTGCCTGCTGGCCTGAGCGTTTTGGCTGGTTCTCATGGTTCCGGACCGGGGGCGCCTGGCTGGGCACACGGACCGCTCTGCCCCCCTCCGCCCTGCAGCAGGGCGTGTTCCCCGAGGAGCCGACCTCTCCTTTAGTGTGGGCTCTGGCCCTCACCCCCCATAGTCTGGGCCTCCTGTTCTTTACGGTCAGGAGAGTGTCCACCTGGTTTCCAGGGGAAACGGGGGAGCAGGGGCAGCCTGACCCTCAAGCTGGGGCGTGTGCACTCCCTGGGCTCAGCCAAACGCCCCTTGGGGCCGTGGGGGGGCGGGAGGCGGGGGGTGGGGGGTGGGGGCACGGCTGGGGCAGCCGGGCGAGGGCCATGAGGCTCGAACCCGGCCCACCACCTCCACGAAGCATCTTCCTCCACAGCTTTTACTTACCCACACTCTGAAATGGGCTAGAAACGCCCGTCTTGGCATGTCAGCGCTTTGCTCTGAAAAGCACACCTGCTTCTCCATGCTTCCAAGGCTCCTGCCTGCCCTGGCTTCTCTCCTGGCCTCTCTCTCTCTGCCACCCTTGGGGGCAGGAAGTGGCACCGCAGCGCCTAGTGCCGGCCGGCCCTGGCACAGGCTTGCCCCCCTGACGGGTGGGCTGGGCTGAGCCCCCAGCCCATTTGACCCTGCAGCCGGACCCCTTACTGGGGGCTCCCTTCCCGCCCCCCCCCCCACGGACGGCGGAAGGAAGGCGGGGACTTCACGTGGCCGAGTCTGGAGCCTGCGGTGGGGGGAGGGGAGGGCGGGAAGAAAGGAGGGCGTGGTCTGTGCAGCTCCTCACTCCTCTCCTCCCGTCTTCTCCTTCTTCCATTCCTGCCGGTCTCAGCGGGGGCGTCTCTGGGGCCATGGGTGCCCCGGCTCCTGGTTGCTGCAGGGGTGGCACCTGCATCCCAGCCGGCCTTCGGGCCAGGACCCTGGGGTCCCAGGACGCGGGGTCGGGACCCCCCTGCCGTTAGAGGAGGAGGCACAAGACGCCAGGGGCTGGTTCTGGTCACTCCCGCTCACTGCCCCTTCTCTCCTTTCTGGGGCCCACCTCTCGCTTCCTTCCTCCACTCCCGGCTGCAGCTGGCTGCCCTTGCAGGGCCCCTGGGTGTCCTGTCCCGAGGGTGGGGGCGGGGGGCTGGCCGAGGACCCCTGCCTCTGCCAGGGGCGGGCACTGACCTGTCCTCCCTTCCTCCTTGGGGGATCGCCAGGCCGACCATCCAGCCGCATAAACCGACGCAGCCGTGGCATCGTGGAAGAGTGTTGCTTCCGAAGCTGCGACCTGGCCCTGCTGGAGACTTACTGTGCCACCCCCGCCAAGTCCGAGAGGGATGTGTCTGCCTCTACGACCGTGCTTCCGGTAAGATGGCCCCGCAGCTCTGGCCCAGCCCCTGCGAGGGGAACCCTCCCCTCTCTCCCCCTGCAGCCCTGCGGGGCTGTCACCTCAGAGCCAGGGGATCGGGGCGCAGCCAGCTGCTTAGCTGAGAGGGCGGCCAGGGAGCCCTTTGCACTCTGCCCCCCTCCCCTCTGGGGGCGTTGGCACTGGCCTGTCACACCTGCCGTCACACCTCGGGCACCTGGGGCAGTTTGGGCGTTGCCCCCCGTGTCCCCCGGGGGCCTGGGCAGCCCCTGACTTGCTCTTCCTCTCCCAGGACGCCCTCACCGCATACCCCGTGGGCAAGTTCTTCCGCTATGACACCTGGAAGCAGTCCACGCAGCGCTTGCGCAGGGGCCTGCCCGCCTTCCTGCGAGTGCGCCGGGGTCGCACGCTCGCCAAGGAGCTGGAGGCGCTCAGAGAGGCCAAGAGTCACCGTCCGCTGATTGCTCTGCCCACCCAGGACCCTGCCACCCACGGGGGCGCCTCTTCGGAGGCATCCCGCGATTAGAAGTGAGCCAAATGTCGTAATTCTGCCAAGTGATACCATCTACCTCGCGCCGTCCTCCTGGTCGGGACCGCCCCACTAAGTCCCTCTCTGAAATCTCTGTACCATCCTGTCTGCGGGCCCCCCTCCCCCAGCCCCTGTGCCCCAACCTCCCCACGTCAGGCGACACCCCCCTCGGCCCCCTCCACCTGGCCGAGGGGATCAGAACAACATCTCTAAAAATGTACAAAACCAATTGGCTTTAAATATCCCCCCAAATTATCACCCCCCAAATTACCTCCAAATTATACAACCAAAATTGCAATCATGAACCCCTCAATCAGCCCCCTTGAAACGAATTGGCTTTTTAGCAACACCAAAAAAGCAAACCAGCTTTCCAAAAACTTCTAAAAAAAAAAAAAAAAATCAATTAATTGAAAAAAAAAAAAAAAAAAAATAAATTGGATAAAAAACAGTTAAAAAAAAAAAATTAGGCCCCCCCCCTTCCTTCTCATTCCTTTTGGATCTGGACTTAAATTGGCTTTGATCTAATCATTGAAGAGAAAGGAAGGGGCCAAATTTTCAGGTAGGCTTGTCCCTGCTGGCCAGCCGTTTCCCTGCCGCCGCCAGGCCCTCCCCAGGGGCCAGCAGTGTGACACCAGAGACCCAAACCCGCTCCTCCAAGTCTCCATCACTGAGACCCTTACAGAGCAGTGAGGGGACCCCGCAAGACCAGAGGAGGGGAGCACGGAACAGAAACCCCGCATCGCGCTGGTGAAATTGAATTGGCAAAAATAAAATAAAGCAAAATCGAATTGGCAAAACAGCCCCACACTCCAAAATCTGACATCACAATCCTTACCTCAGAAAGCACACACAGCCCTGCACACACACACACACATTCACATGCATCCATGCACACACACACACATCCATGCAAACTCTCACACATCCACACTCTCACATGCATCCATGCACGCGCACACACACACACACACACTCACATGCACCCATGCACACACACACACACATCCATGCAAACTCACACACATCCACACTCTCACATGCATCCATGCACGCTCACACATACACACACACACGCATCCATGCACGCACGCACACACACACACATCCATGCAAACACACACATCCATGCAAACACACACACTCACATGCATCCATGCACGCGCACACACACACACACACACACACACACACACACTCTCTAGGGACACCCGAGCCCAGCCTTTGTGCAGCTGAGACCGAATTCCATCCCAAATTCTTTTCTGAGCCGCCCCGCGATGAGGTTTTCCTGTTCCGTGCTCCCCTCTTGTCCCCTGGGATGCACCATGGTGGGAAGGTGTATCTCGGGCTCAGGCAGGTGGTTCCATCTTTCCGAGAAGAGGGTGATCCCCACTTCTTCTCGGCACCTGTCCTGACCCCACAGCCCACAGAATGTAAGTCCTGGGTGCCCCCAGACCCCAGGGGCATCCACGCACCGACCATCGTGCAGAGCGAGGAACGGTTTGGCCAGGCGGGAGATGGCTGCGGCTAAGTCAGACAAGCCCTACCACGTTGCCTGACCCCTGGGTGCGCTCCTGCAAGACCTGGGGAGCCCCCTCCCCCGAGCACACCTAGGGATCATCTTTGCCAGCCTCCTGGGGAAGCCTCTCAGAAATGGGGGGCCCCCCCCGGAGGCTGGCAAAGGTGACGGGGAGTGTGGGAAGTCTGGAGGATGGCGGGGGGGGGGGGGGGGAGGGGGGGGGGGGGGGGGGGGACATTCCTAGGCAGGAAGCGGTCCAGCAAGATTTTGGAGAGAAACGTTCGGGGGGGAAGGAACAGCGAGGCACTTGCAGAATTACAGACAGAAATTAGAACCCAAATTGACGCCAATTGATCTATCTCCCCTCTTTAATTACTCCTGGGGCATCTTTCCTTTTTTTTTTTTATCCCTCCTTAGCTTTTTACGCGCTCATTTATCAATTTGCTCCCCACCCCATGTAACAGGGGGGCAGTGACCAAGGACGAGGAACACACACAGTCACCACCGTCACCCGCGGCCTTGCCGCCATCCTGCCCTCCGCCATTTATCGCCTTTTTTTTAATTTTTTTTTAATCTGTCTCTGTCGCTTGGGTTGAGTGGAGAGTGGAGCCTCTGTGGGGGTGCTGGCCACTGTGCCCCCCAGAGAAGTCAGGGGAATGGAGACGGCCGCTGCCCGGCCTGGCCCCTGGGGGACAGTGGCTGGTCCCCGGGGGGTCCTGAGGGGCGGAGGAGGGGGCGGGGAGGCGTCTCTCCAGGTGTCAGGAAGGTGCTCGGTGGCCACCGAGGTGGGGCCCCTGGCCAGCCCGGCCAGGGGGGAAGGGGCTGTGGATGTGTGAGTGAAGGTCTCCAGCAGGCGGGAGCAGGTGGCCGCCTTCCGCGCACTTGGGGAGGCTCTCCCCGTACCCCTCGGGAACAGCTTGCCCGCCTCCTCAGCGCCCCGTCTTGCCCCCAGGAAGCTCGGAGCTCCGCAGGGCTTCCTGGTGTCCAGGCGGGGTGAGGCCGGGTGGTAGGAGAGGCCGGAAGAGTTGGGCCCTGCAGAGCAGAAGAGCTGCACCACTTTCTGACCGCTGGATCGCTTGGGCCCCGAGGCCCTCGGGTCTGGTGACGACGCAGCCACCGCTGTCGGCACCTCGGGCTGCGGCAGGGACCCGGGCGGCTGGGGGCTTACCTCACCCCCACCTCTGCCCCCAGCGCGGCCCCCCTGCACGGCGGCCCGGCTAGTGAGCTAGCGGCCCGACGCCGCGGGGCCCCGGTGACGCGGCTGACACGACCCAGGGGGCGGTTGTGCCAGTCCACCCCAGATACAGCGGGCAGCTCTCCGTGGGTCAGCTCCATCCCGACCCGGGGCCCCTCCCGACCTCCACGCCCAGCTCGTGGCCCTCCATCTTGTCTCTTCCCCGAGTCCCGCCAGCTGTCTTCAGCGGGACCCCCTCTTGGGTCTCTGTGCCATCATGCGAGGACCCC
The DNA here is from genome assembly GCA_012922965.1 of Capreolus pygargus. Taxonomy (NCBI): domain Eukaryota; kingdom Metazoa; phylum Chordata; class Mammalia; order Artiodactyla; family Cervidae; genus Capreolus; species Capreolus pygargus. Next base: position 406,564 of record SNSB01003920.1, on the reverse strand, counting down.
CACGCGCAGAACACCGAGTGTCATTGTGTCCGCCGCCCCGTCCACCGCGCGGCCGTGTTCTCCTCCTCCGGCCCGTAACATGCTGTTTCTGGCAGAGCCCACAGCCTGGGTTTTGTCTTTAACCTTTATCGCTCGCCATCCCAATAAAGCATTTAAAATTATCTCTTCTGAGTCCTCTGCTCTTTCGCTGGGGTGCCTGGTGGGGGGAGGGAGGGGGAGTCTGAGCCCTGGGGAGGGGGTGGGGTAGGTGGGAAGAGGGGGCAGGGAGACCCTGGGAGGGGGGTACCTCCTCTGGGCCCTCACGGTGACGGGGTGTGGGGAGAACCGCTGGACGGCCTGCTGCCCTCAGCACTTGGGAGGGGGGCTCAGGGGGCCATCTCAAGGCCCAGGTCCTCAGAGTTCAGGGGTGGGCAGGGTCCTGGGGGCTTTTGCAGGAGCCCACTGATGAGGAGCAAAGGGCCTTCACTGTCAGTCAACCCCAGGGAGCTCTCCCAACCTCGGGACAGGGCACGGGGGTCGGCCAGGCCCTGGAAGCTTCTGGAGACTGTCGCTGGTGCCAGAGATGGGGACTCGGGGCCACTCACACCTGGGGACTCTCATCACCTGCACGCCCGCCTGCAAGAGCAGAAAGGAGCCCCCGCCCCCAAGACTGGGAAGCCCTCCCCCGCTCAGCCCTGCCCCACTTCCCAGACCCCTCTGACTCCTAAGTACCCATGCTCCTCGGAAGACAGTGAGGCTGGCCTAGAGATGCTCGAGGGCTGCCCACCACCCCCCACCTCATGTACCCCTGCGCCCTCAGTCAGCAGGTCTGCCAGTGGGCACCCAAGGCTCTCTGCCCCATCTGGGTCGTGGATACCTTGCCTGTGAACCAGGCACTCCCTTCCTGATGCTTACTGCTTGGCCTGGTGCTGGGCTGTGCCCTCAGGGGTCTCGAGGGGTGTCCCCGGGGTGGCTGCGCTGCCCATGCCCACTGAGAGCTCAGCGTTGGGGTGGGGAGCTGCCTGAAGGAGGTGGGATCAAGAATGATGGGAGAGACTGCTGAATAGGGGGCACCGTGAGCTGGGATTGGGATGTGGGCCCAGCTTGGGACCCTCTGCCCGGCGCTGCCTGTCCCTGAGACAAGCTCAGAGTTTGTCTCCCATCAGCCCTGTGCATGCAGCCCAGCGCGGTGCCCCTCCCCGGACCCTCGGGTTTCTGGGTCCAGGGTCTCCCTTCCCCCCCAGCTCCGGGCAGCCCAGCCTGCTCACCCACTGCAGCCGAGTCACCCCTGCCTCTGCCCACCCCCCGCTTCCCCCAAGCCCCCCGCAGCCTCCCTCTGCTGGGCAGCCCTGTGGGGCGTTGGGCTGGGAGTGGGGCCGCCACAGGGGGAGGGGCCGTGTGGGGCATGAGGTCAGAGGCCACCGGCGCTCACTCGAGGGACAGCTGGGGACTCCCGTGGCGTGGGCTGGTGGGTTGAATAGTGCCCTTCCCAGAAAGACGCATCCAGTTCTAAGCCCCAGAGGCCTCGAATGTGCCGTGGTTTGGGCAGAGGGTCTTAGATGTCATGAAGCGAAGGCTCTGGAGTCAAGACTGTCCTGGATTTAGGGAGGGCCCAGACCCAAGGACAGGACGGGGAAGGAGGCAGAGGAGGGGCCACGTGAGGGTGGGGCAGAGACTGGGGGGACGCGGGCACAAGCCAGGAGCCCCGAAGCTGGACGAGGAAGGAAGGACCCTCTCCTGGAGCCTCTGGAAGGAGCCTGGTCCTGGCCACCTTGATTTTAGCCCAGTGAAGCTGACCGCAGGCCTCTGGTCTCCGGGACTGGGCGAGAATGAACTTCTGTAGTCTTAGGCCATCCAGCCAGTGTCATTGAGGAAGCGAGTTATGTGAGGGCTCTGCGGGGCAGAGTGGGGGTGGGGCACACCGCCCGCCTGGTGGGTCCCCGCGTGTGCCCAGTCCTGACCGCCGCTTGGAAGCCAGGTGGTCTTCTGAAACATAGGCCATGCCCTGCCCCCTGCAGACAAGTAGACTCCTCATGATGGCTTGGCCCGGGGCTGGCTGAGCACACGCGTGGTGTCCCTGCCGCATGGCCTGGGCGCCGGCTGCCTCTGCCCAGGTTGGGACCGCTGTCCCTGCGGGCGCCCGGGCGGCCCTCGGGAGGCCCTCCCCGAGCACCCTCTCAGGAGCGCTCCTGCCCCCCGACCACCTGCTAAGTGAGGAGGACGTGGGGGGCCGGAGGCGACCCTGGGCTCGAGTGTGAGCCCCGGGAGGGCCTGCCTTTGCTGAGCTGGAGGCCCTGGAGGAGCTTCCTGGCTGCTCACCCCACTGTGTCTCCCCCTGGCATCTTCACCTGAGCTGCAAAGTGGCTCCTGCCGGGCCTGAGCAGCCCCTTCAGTACACGGCAGACCCCCGGCCCGGCGTGCTCACAGCTGCCACCCCTCACCTGCTCCAGGGTCCTCTGTCCCTCCCCCTCGGTCTTTGGCTGCCACTGGACCAGCCATTGGACCCTGCTGCCTCCAGCCTCGGTCTCTGCTCCAGCCACTCTCCACATGCGCCTAAAGGCCCCTGGCCTGCTCTCCCCATGGGATCCTCCATGGCTCCCATGCGCCACCGGGCAAAGGGGTGTAAGCCTCAGGCCAGGCCTTCCCGGGGTCTTAGGCACCCAACGTGCTCTGGCTCCTCGGGGGTCACGTCCCAGTCCCCACGCCCCCTGGCCCGGCTCCGGGCCCCTGCTCTGCCTGCACCCTCTCTGCCCTGCACCCCTCCGGCTTCACACAGCCTGACTGCTCTGCCTCCTGGGCTCTCTAACACCCTGCACGCTTTCCACTGCACTCTGCTGTCCCAGCCCATCACTGCCCCCACCCCGGGTCTCTGGGGCCCGGAGCCACCCCTCCGTGTAGACAGGGGGCCTGGCATCCAGCCCCCTGCCTCTGTCCCCAGACCTGCCACGCCACAGGTGCATCGCCCCACTCACCATCAGGTCCTACCAGATGCTCTCTAACCCCCAGGGCAGAGCCAGCCAGGAAGAAGGCCCTGGAGGCTGGGGGCAGGGACCCCATCACACACCCCCCCCCCGGGAACCCCTCGCCTCCCAGCCCATCTGCGCCCCTCCTTCGGGGGAAAGCCCCACCTTCCCACATGGCCTCATCCCTAGTAACACGCGTCCACCTGCCCGGCGGGTCCTGGCTCCCAGGGTCCTCGCGTTCCCCTGGCCGGGGCCTGGTACCCAGCGGGCACTCCCGAGCAGGTGTGGCCACCCCGGGCAGCCCGGCCCTACCTGCCCAGCCCCCTCTGGCCTCATTAGGGCAGCTCCAGCCTCTCCCTCCCCAGCCCAGCCAGCCCTGGCCTCCACGGCCAGAAACCACAGAGAAAATGCCTGTTTGTGCCAGTTATGCCGAAAGCAAAACAGTTTGTGGTTTGTGACCCAAATTTTTTGCCTTTTTTTTTTTCAGAACATAACAAAGCTCAAGACAACTCCCCCCACCCCCACCCCACCCCCAGGCAGACAGAAATGATCTGTTTATACTGGCCCTCGCCCCAGGCCGGGCCCTCCGTGTTGGGCGGCCTCGTAGAAGGGGTGCGGGGCCTGGCCAAGGGGGGCACCCCCAGGCTGGGGTGCTGGGGGCTGAGGGAGCTCCTCCGTCTAGTTGAAGAGGGGTCCCACAGGCCCACACAGAGGACGCGGCGGGCTGATGGGGTCCCCGGAAGCCCCCACCTGAGTCTGTCATCAGCCCCAGGCCCCACCCCTTCTCATGGACCCATGGGATGGCCGGGTTCAGCCCATCATCCGCCTGCCCGCCCCGCATGGCACCCCCTCCTCCCAGCTCTTCCTTGCCCTAGCCCCCTGGGGGTTGTGTACCCTTGTCCAGCTCTGCATGGACACCATGGCGGGGGGCACATCCTCTGTCCTGGGGGCGGGCGCCCGGGGAGGCCTGTGTCCGCAGAGTGGCAGGTGAGACCTTGGGAGTCCCAGCCCAGACCAGGCAAGAGTGAGGCAGGGCTCCTCCCAAGACCCAGCAGGGCCAGGCACAGGCTGGACCCCAGAAGTGGGGGCCTGCCGGTCACAGGGCGCCCTGGCCAGGGGGAGGGAGTGGACCCTTCCCTCTCTGACCACTAAGCTCCACTCCCCCGGGGGCTCCGTCCCCGCAGGCAGCCTCCCCCGGCCCTCCTTGGCCCGCATGGCGTCTCCCGTCCTCTGTTACCCCTCGCCCTGTGCTGGGGCCAGGCAGCCAGAGTCTGAGGAGAAGGAATTCCTGGGCTGAGGGCTCAGGTGTCCTGCGGGCAGATCCACAAGCACCAGTGGGGCTGAGGCAAAGGCGCCTGGAAGCCCCTGGGCCCGAGGAGGCCCACCCAGAGGGGGCGACTTTGCTGCTGACGCGGAGGCTGGAAGGGCGTTCAAGGCAGGGGGAACAGCCTGGGTGGCTTTGGAGCGACCTGAGGTCTGAGCAGAGCCACTCGGGTGCGGTTGGTTCTGGAGACCAGGAAGAGCTTGAGGGTGGGGGTGCGGGTAGAGGTGGAGGGGACAGAGCTCCGGGGGGCGTAGGATGGGGAAGAGCTGGGAGAGGGGGCCCAGCGCCCCTGTGCCGGGCGGGTTCAGGCCCCCGCCCCCGGCAGGTGGTGGAGGCGGGAAGGGCCTCCCGCCCCCAGTCCTGGAGGTGAGCCGGCAGCCCGCGCCCCCGTCAGGCCCAGCATCATTTGGGGAAGGCCTGGCCCTATACCTCTGCTCCCCCCTCCCTTCCTTGTCATCCCTGGCCTCCCCACGATCAGGACCAGATGTGCCGCTGAGCAGGAATTCTAGCTATTTGGTTAACCAGTCACTCCAGGGAGTTTCTGATAAGGCGATTTGGTTCTCAGCAGAGCTGGGGAGGGGGAGGAGTGAGAACAAGCGGCTCTCGCCCCCACCCTCCTTGAGCCCCAGGGCCTGGGATGCCCGCCGGCCAGGGTCTCGTCCAGCCAGGCCACTCTGAGGAAGAAAGGCTTTCCAAGGCCTCTTGTGGCTCCGCGCTGTGCCAGCAGGTGGGTGCTAAGGCTGCAGGGGTGTCTGCCCCCAGGGGCCTGGGTGCAGAGCTTCAGTGGGAGGGGAAGGAGCCCCACACTGGAGTAGGCGGTATGCTCCCCGCCGCGATGCCTACAACACCCCTGTGAGCCTGCCGCCTCCCAAACGCTGGTCCTCCCCGCTCTCATCTTTTATCCATTTATGTTCGTGCTAGGCTCTGAGCCGGGCCCCGGAGCCATGGAGATGGATGAGGTTCCATCCCCACCCTCGAGACGATTGTCATGCGTGAGGAACCTGGTACATCAGCTCACGGTAACAGGGAGAGCAGGCCTGCAGGTCAGAGGAGTTACCCCCAGGGGAGGGGGGTTTCCCACCTGGGACTCTGGCCCTCTGCTTCTCCAGGCTGCCTCCTCCCAACAGCCGCTGAGCACTCACCCCGCTCAGGTGGTGGACCAGCCCTGCTTGGAGCTTGACGACCCCGGGGTCCCGGGCCAGCCTCTTATCTTGCTCCGCTCTGTTCTTATGGCGGCCTCCTGGGGCCTTCTTGACCCTTTCTCTGGTCTTCCAGCCCTTAAGCACTTAGCTTCTATCTCCTGGACCCCAGTACCTCGCCCAGTATCTGGTACAGAGCAGAGACTCAGCGTGGGCACCCTGAACGAACAGATGGGTGAGTGGTTGTATGGGTAGGTGTCTATATGTGTATATGTATGTACGTATGAATGTATGTCTTTGTGGGTAGGTGGGTGGGTGGGTGGATAGACAGATGGATGAGTAGATATATATAGGGGTGGATATATGCAAGAGACGTGGGCTCAATCCCTGGGTTAGGAAGATCCCCTGGAGAAGGAAGTGGCAACTTACTCCAGTGGTCTTGCTTGGGAAGTCCTATGGACAGAGGAGCCTCGTGGGCTACAGTCTGTGGGGTCTCAGGGTCAGACAGAGCTGAGCAGCTAAACAAGCTAAACAACAACGAAGGGGACTGCAGGTCAGTGTGTGTCTCCTGGGTTGTCCCTGTGGCCGTTCCTAATGGGGGAGCAGGGGACAGAGCAGAGACTGAAATTTACTGGATGTCTATCCCTGCAGACATGCTCCATGCTGATTCACATAGAAATGTATCTGCCTTTAGAGTCGGGAACACAATAGGGATTGGAAGATATTTATTGATTAAATGGAATTTGAAGATCTTGTTTAAGGGACCATGGGCTTCCCTAGTGGCTCAGATGATAAAGAATCTTCCCGTAATGTGGGAGACCCGGGTTTGATCCCTGGGTCAGGAAGATTCCCTGGAGAAGGGAATGGCAACCCACTCCAGTATTCTTGCCTACAGAAGTCCATGGGCAGAGGAGCTTGGGCAGCTACAGTCCATGGGATCGCAAAGCGTCAGACACGACTGAGCAACTAACACACAACAAGGGAACATGCATCTGGAAACTGTCTTAAGGACCTAGAACATCTGAACTCATCAATAAACAGGCTGCCAACTGAAAGCTATAAAATCCTATCCTAGGAAAAGGCACAGGGCCCAGAGAGTTTTATGGGCAAGTTATTTTTTCTTCAGCGTTCAAGATCAGCCCTCCACTGTACAAGACATTTCAAGCATAGAAGATGAACACAATTATGACTCATTTTCCATGTTCACATAACCCTGACACCCAGGCAAGAGGAGACACAGAAGAAGGGAAACCACAGACCGAGTTCATATGTGAAGACAGACACAAAACTGTAAATGAAGGAACGAGCAAATTAAATCCAGCCGTGTATCGAATTGGAGTGATAAGGCACCCTGGCCAAGCGGCGCTTACTTCCAGGAATGCAAGGGTGACTCAGCATTAGGAAACCCACTAATGCCATTGTGTTATAGGCCACATGACAGGCAAGGAGGAAAAGCCATACAGTGATAGCTTAATAGGTAGGTGCCCAAACCCGTTCCATAGCGTTTAAACTGCACTCCCCATTGTAAAACTTGCTTAACACCAGAGAAGAAGCTCGTGTTCTCCGCCTGCTGCCTCTTCCCAGCCTGCTGGCCCATCACCCTCTGAAATCAGCCCCACCACCATCCATGCAGCCAAATTCAATGTTTTCCTTTTTAATAAGATGTGGCCTGTCGGGCGCTTTCGCTGGCTCTGCCCTCCGCCCTCCCCGCCCCATCCTGAAACCCCTCTCATCTACACTTCTTGCGTGGAGAAGTCAGCCTCTGACAAACCAGCCCTCTGGCAGACAACGATCAGAAACCTTGGGCAACAGGCAATCAAACAAGTGAAAAACTAGCCAGGGGCTCCAGAGAGTTAGCAAAAAGCAGGTTGTTTTGGAAAGGCAGTCATAGTTCAGGCATCCTGAACCCCAGTCTTTCTGGCTTGACGAACCAGGAGAAGGGGCCTGGGGCAATCAAGATTGCTGAAGAGTGAGGCGGGAATCCCAGAAAGAGCCACAGAAGGGGACGTTACAGATTTTATGTATAAACTCTGCTCACGTTCCAGGCGTGAGGTGTCTCTGCAACAGAACAGTCACAAAGTGTGTGATACAAATCAAGATGACATGATATACCTGGGGGCCTAGGAATAGGAATTTTCCTCTCAATGGAAATATATTAACCGAGGCCAGCTCTGATGTCACTCAGATACTGGACTGATCAGATACGGACTTCAAAAGAGCTAGGTTAACGATGCCTGTGGAGATAAAGGAAAACACATGCACATGAATGAAAAGATGGGGAATTTCAGCACATAGAAAATGCTAGAAACATCTAAGTGGACAGTGAGGGCAGAAAAATTCAGTCTCTGAGATTAAAAAAAAAAAATCACTGGAAGATATTAGTGGCAGAATGGAGATGATGAGAGAGTCTCTGAACTTGAAGACAGGCAGGGAGACGTTATCCAAGGTGAAGCAGAAGCAAAAAAGAAAATTCGTTTTTTAAAGAACAGAAACTCAAGGTCATATGAATGGTATTAAAAAGTCTAGCACACAGGTGATTAGGGTCCTGGTAGGGGAGGAGCAAGAGAATGGGGGAGAAAAATATTGGAGAAATAGTAGCTAAAATCTCCCAAGAAGTCCAGCAAGACCCAGAGTGGATCAATTCGAAGCAAACTGCACCTGGGTTCATCAAAGCGAAACTGTTGAAAATGAGAATTCAAAAGGACAAGTTTGAAAGGAGGACGTATTACATTTCCAAGAACAACACGCTCAAGGTGGCAGACTTCTCAACAGAAAGTGGAGGCCGGGTGAGAGGATGAGATGCTCAGAGAGGCTGAGGTCACTCAGGCTGGCCTTGGGAGGCCCCTCTGTGTCCCGTGCCCCTCCAGGCATCTCCCACACCCAGGGCCCAGGAGCTGGTGGGGGTGCAGGGCAGAGGGAAGGAGGCGTGTGTCCCTTCCATGGGTCACGGGACAGGTGGGTCTCCTTCCCGGGCCCGGAAGGAGATGTGACAAGGAAAAGCAGGGATGCCCACACCTGTGGCAGGTGTGGGCCAGGTTGGTGCCAAGTCTGTTCTCTCAACTGCACAGGTGGGATCTCGCAAGCCAAGGATGTCTGAGAGATGCCTTGAGCGCAGTGTCGAGGGCTAGGCACTCCATCCTGCGGGCGATGGGGACCTTGCCAGTGAGAACCACTTTCGGGGACGACTGAAGAAAGGGGGCTACTTTGGGGCTGGCGCCTCTGGAGCATGCCACCCACAGCCCAGTCCGGCCTGGGGCTCCTGGGAGAGTACACCGAGGGGGCTCAGGCCCCCTAATCCTGGTCATCCCCACCCACCATGAGTTCTGTGGAAGCCTCTCCCAGCACCCCAGGATTTCAGGTCTGATGCCCTGTGACATTTGAGGAAGGGCATTCCTGAGGGTGCCCCAGACGAGGGATGTGGGGCCAGCTGCCCAGCACAGGCCGCAGTCTCCCTGCACGCTCAGCTTCCCATCAGCACGGAGGCTGGGCTCTTCTCCCAACCCTTCACCAGGGGGTCTAAAGACCTCCCAGAACCAAAGGAGTCCAGCCGCTGCCAGGCCGGCAGGCAAGGCTCATGGAGGCAGCAACAGCCGTGGAGAAGCTCAGGGTGGACAAGGGGGAGGTATGAGGGGTGCGGGGGACTCTGTCCCGAGAAGTCCACACCTGACCTGGGGGCAGCCAGGAACACATGGAGGAGAAGATGGGCCGTGGGAGCTCCAGGAATTGCATTCCTCCAGGTGAAGCTGGTCAAGGAGGGTTCCCTGGAAGAGGAGAGGCTCATGGAAGGCCTTGGAGGCCGAGGAGAATTGAATCAGGAGGGCAGACAGGCGGGGACGATGAGGTGCGTGCACAGAGAAGAGTGAGGGGACTGGAGCTCTTCTCCCACCAGATATCTTTATAGGAGCGGAGTTTGCCTGGGGCGGGGGGCAGGGGGCGGCAGTTCGAGGGGGAGGCTGGAGCGAGGGTCTCCCAGCCTGCTGGCCTCTGCTCCAAGAGGCAGCGCGGAGCAGGCGCCCAGGCCGGCGGCCAGCTGCACTTGAGAACGCACTTGACAAAGTAGTAAACTTTATTAATCCCACGAAGCTGGACTCTGGAGTGTGTCTTGATACTCTGCGAGCACGGCGGCGGGGCTCGAGGCAGCGGCTGGCACCCCCCAGAGAAGCCCTTGCTGGGTGGCCTGAGTTCCAGGCTCAGGGGCCACCAGCCCGCACGTGCTGGCTGCGCTCTCCGAGGAGAAGGACCGTCCTGTCTCCTCGATGGAAACAGCCTGTGGAATCCGCTGTTGGTGATCCCTTTCGAACTTCCAAGCAGAACCTGGGGCACGTGCACATGCGCGGCATTCCAGTCCCGAAAGATCCCGAAGAGCCAGGTGATGGCATTCCCGGACCCGAGTTTTTGCTCCCAACCCTGGAGAGCATGACCTTGGATGCTCCCACCTAACCTGGGGACCTGCACATCCCAGTGGCCACACACAGGGAAGTGTCCCCTGAGAGAGCCAGACAGACGGGGGGCATTTCCCCCCAATCAGCTTTACCTTGGAGCGACTGTAGATTCACAGACAAAACTGCACACGTGGCGGAGTTTCCCGAACCCCCCTGCACGTGTGTGGAATGGAAGACTGCAAGGTCCCCAACCCAGCTCCGGGCATCACCTGGGGTCACCGGCGTTTCTGCCCCGTCCCCCTTCTGCTTGTTCATCATTTCTTTCATCTCCCGGATGGAGGGGTTTTCAAAAAAACAGCATCTGGAGAGGTTGCTGATGGGGCTTCAGACCCCAGAGTGCAGCTCACTTGTGAGAATCCACCCCTTGTCGGGGTCCTGGGAAGCCCGCTGAGTGACCCTCCCTCTCCCCAGAGGCTGCGTCTCCACGGGCACTTACCTTCCCCAGCCACAGAGCTTTCCCGAGCCTGAAGCCATGCCACACTTCCCTCTAAATGTGCTTTGTCTCGAAAAGCTTCGTGACTTTTTTGCTTAAAAAGATGCTTTGTGTTAATATGGAGTATCTTGTGACTTTTAATTCACTTAGAATATTTTTAAGATTTTTTGATGTGGACCATTTTTTTTTTAAGTCTTTATTGAATTTGCTACAATATTGCTTCTGTTTCCTGTTTTGTTTTGGCTGTGAGGCATGCAGGATCTTAGTTCCCCGACCAGGAATCAAACCCACATCACTTGCGTTGGAAGATGAAGTCAGCCACTGGACCACCAGGGAAATGCCTAGAATATATATATATATTTTTAATTTTTAAAAATGCAAATATCTGAGAACACTTCCACCCTTTAGTGTTAACGTCTAATCTGGCAAATCTCAGCAGATGCTCTTTGGGATCCTCTATAATGTTCATGAACGTCAAGGGGTCCCGAGGCAAGAATAATGGGGACCGGAGGTCACGGAGCCAGGGCTGGGGAGCAGCTCTGTGTCCAAGCTGCTGGGTCTCACCTCTCTGCACGTTAAGACAGGGACCATATGAGTGAGGGAACCGCACGGGTGGGCTGTGCAGACGGTCTGTGCTCCGTGGGCGGCGGCACCAAAGATCCGCCCCCACAGTCCTCAGACCAGGGCAGAACCGGTTTAGGGTTATGAGAAAACTTCGCAGAAATTTCAGAGTCCCCTCTACCCGCCGCCCACCACACAGAACACATGCAACACGCCCCCACCGTTCACGCCCTGCTCTCGGGGAAGAACTGGTCAGCATCAATGAACTCCTGAGACGTTATTACAGGTAACGACGTTCACACTTCCCAACAGGGCTCACCCTTGGAGCTGAGCATTCTTTGGGCTTGGATAGACATATAAGGGTGGGTACTCATGGCAACAGCATCACGGGGTCCCAAGAAATAGTCTCGCTCCCCTGAAAACCCTCAAGCTCTGCCCGCTCATCCTTCACCCGCCCTGAACCCCCGCAGTCACTGAGCCTTTACAGTCCCCACTCTCCCGCATTTTCCAGAATGCCACACGGTTGGGTTTAGACCACGCGTGGCCTTCTCAGACTGGCTTCTCCCCCTTAGTCGTGAACATTCACATTCCCTCCATGTCTTTCGTGGCCTGACAGCTCATTTCTCTGTATCACTGAATATTTAATAACAGTCCATTGTCCCGAAGGACCAGTTTATTCATCTATTCGCCCACGGAAGGGCATCTTGGTTGCTTCTGCGTTTGGATGATTCTGCGTGAAGCTGGTTTATGTCGACCTCTGTGTGCAGATTTTCTGGTGGCTTTTCTCTTTAATCCAATTTCACTTCAAATGGCTTGTGGGTTTCCTCAGGACAGTTCTGAAGGTCGTTCCCCTTCGACCCCTTTTGCCGGAAGGACTTGGCAGGGCGTAATTCACAGCGGTCTCTGGGGCTTGACGCTGTCTGTGTGAACACCCGGTCTCCCGCCAGGTCCTGCCTGTGCCCGCCGGGCAACAGCTCCCTCCTCGCGCTGGTGGTCCTCCGTCCTAACTCTGGCTTCCCTGTGACACGTTCTCACGTCTCGCCGGCTAAGCCCCGCTCTGCCCTGCTGCTGAGAGCCGTCCCGTAAAACTCGCCTCTTACCTACGCGTCCATCGACAGGAACGGATGAAGGCGGTGTGGTGCATGCATACAGTGGAGCATTACTCAGCCATTAAAAAGAATGAAATAATGCCCTTTGCAGCGACATGGATGGAGCTAGAGAGCGTCTTACTGAGTGAAGTCAGACAGAGACAAATATCACAAGATATCGCTTCTATGCAGACTCTAAAAAGAAATGACACAAATGAACTTATTTAGCAAGCAGAAACAGACTCCCAGGTTCAGAGAGTGGACTTGTGGTCACCAGCGGGTGGGGCTGGGGAGGGATGGCTCGGGAATCGGGGATTGGCATGTGCCCACCGCTGCTCCTGCCGACTCGCTCCGTCGTGTCCGACTCTGCGACCCCGTGGACTGCAGCCCGCCGGGCTCCTCTGTCCATGGGATTCTCCAGGCAAGAATACTGGAGTGGGTTGCCATTTCCTTCTCCAGGGGATCTTCCCAACCTAGGGGTCGAACCTGGGTCTCCTGCATTGAAGGCAGACTCTTTACCACTGAGCCCCCAGGGAAGCCCCCATGTACACACAACTATATGTAAAATATACAACCAACAAGGACCTATTGCAAAGCACAAGGAGGTCTTCTCAGTATTATGGAACAACCTAAACGGGAGAAGAATTTGAAAAAGAGTCAGATACGTGTGTATGTGTAACTGAATCACTTTTTGCTGTATGCCTGAATCTCACCACAACTGTACTCGGATAGCAAATAAAGTTTTTTGTTTTTGTTTTTTTTTAAGTCTCCTCTTATTCCGCTCACAGCGGGCATGGACAGGGAGGCTATCGTGAACCCTGACCCACCAGGAAATGCAGGGAACCTGCTCCCCAGCTCCGGGTCTCCTGGCTGCCCCAGGAGCTCACTCTGGGGAGAAGCCCGCTGGACGAGATGCTGGCTCTCACGCCCCGGCAGGCAGGCCCGTGCCTTCAGACACGGAGCTTTGAGGCTGAGTCTCTCGTCCGAGTAAGCTTTCTTGCTGTGGCTCTTTGGGGGAAGCGTAACAGACACTGGTGTGCTCCTGACCACTCACACTTGGAGCCTGTCCCCACGAGTGGCCCGGCTCAGAACCTCCTCGCCTCTGCCCCGAGCACCCGCTGCGTGCTGAACGGGCTGTCCCAGCCATGATGTTCCCACCACCTCCAGCCCGTGTCTCCATGGGGCTTTGCGAGGGGGTCCATGCGGAGCCCAGCGTGCTCTGGGCCTCTCTGGGCAAGCTTCTCTCTACACACTCTGGTGACAGGGCGCTCACTCCTGCCCCACACTGAGAGTGGCCCACTAGCCCCTGACCCTGGGTCTCCTCCTGGGATCCGCCTCACGTCCCCCTCAAACCAGGTGGAGGCCTCCCTCAGGGTGGTGCCTCGCGGGGCTGCACACATTTCTGCTCGGATGGTCCCCGCTTTCAACCGAACTCCACAGAGAGGCCCCAGGAGGGCCCCAGGAGGACCCCAGGGCTGGGAGGGGGCACCCCTCTTCCTGGCCCAGAATCTAATCCAGCCGTGGGGCAGCAGGCAGGAAGGGGTGCAGGTGACCCCTGCAGCCTCGCAGGATGCCCGCCCACTATCCCTGCCCCTGGCCCCCACGGAGCCCTGCTCAAACTCACGAGTCCTCTGGGGAGGGTTGGGCAGCCCACATGGGGTAACTGAGCCCCACAGTGGTGCGGGGCCATGTGCGGGGCCCCCCTTGGACACCTTCTCCTGCCTGGGCATCAGAGGCTGGGGGTCTCCCTTGAGGGTTTCTTCAAGGATGCGGGCAGCCCACCCAGCCGGGCTTCTGGCTCCAGCCCCCATCTCTGCTGCCCATGCCCTGGGGACCCCAGCCCAGCCCTCACGTTTGGGGAAAACCAGCCACTTCCTGTTTGTATCCACAGTCTGCCTGCTGAGGGTCGCGCGCCAGGGAGCTGGGCGTCCTAGTCCTCACGGGCCCGCTGCTCCGAGGAGAGACTTAATCACTTTGTTTTCTTGGTTTAGGTTTTGCTTTTTAATAAAAAAAAAAAAAAATGACCCCGCTCGGCTCTGGCCCCAGGCCTTGTGACGTTCCCCCACAACAGGCGTCACTTTAAACGCTTGGCCGGCAGGCGGCTCAGGGCCAGGGCTCCCAGGGCGGGCGGTGGAGCCCAGGACTGGCTCCGAGCTGGGGAGGCGGGGGGGCGAGGCGGGGGTGCCAACCTCCCCGTCCTGCCGCCCGGCCAGCAAGGCTGGGACCCCCCCAGGCTTCGGCCCTCAAATGGCAGGAGGGCTGGACAGGGAGAGGCCTGGGGACCCGCCTACCAAGATGGCACAGGAGGGGTGCCAGGAACAGGGCCACCCCAGAGCCCTCGCGCCCCCTCACGGAGCTCCCAGCACCTCCAGTTCCCAGCACTGAGCTCTCACCCTGAGGAGCAGAGAGCCGAGCCGTCTCTGCACAGACACAGGGGGACGCGACCCTGGGGCTGACGGGGGTACGGTGGGCTTGGGCAGGGCAGTGAAGGCTGGCCTGCTGGCAGGAAGGGTCAGGGAGGGAGACGGGGCTGCGGGGATAGGGAGGGGCGAGTGGAGGTGTTCCAGATGCTTCTCCGGGAGGGAGGGAGGGAGGAAGGAAGGAAGGAAGGA
>SNSB01003920.1:381440-392013 GCA_012922965.1 Capreolus pygargus | reverse complement strand
AGGAAGGAAGGAAGGAAGGAAGGAAGGAAGGAAGGAAGGAAGGAAGGAAGGAGACGTGCAGGCGCGGAGCCCTGGCTGTGTGGCAAGGTGACTCCAGTTATCGGGAGAGCCAGCTACAGCACCCACCGCTCGCCTCACCCACTCTGCCTCACCTGCTGTGGACCCCACACAGGCCTCCTTCCTTCCCTAAGCTGGACACTCGCTCGGCGGTGAGACCAGAAGGGCCCCACGTACACACGGCCTGCAGTGCGACAGGGCGGTGGAGAGGCGATCCTGAGAGACAGGACAGCAGGTGACGGGGTCTGGCTGCCGACCTGAGCCAGCAAGGAGACGCAGCGTTGCCCCAGAGCCTGTCAGGGCAGAGGGGAGGGCAGAGGCTGAGCCCTACCACGGGGCATGTAGGGGGAAGGGGTTCCAGGAGCGTGGAGCAGGGCGGGCCCCTCTCCATGAGTGTCGGGGTCTTCATCTCAGGAGCAGAGCACGGGTGCAGGAGGGGGAACCTCCTCCTGCAAACATGAGTGTTTGAGAATGGCAGGACAGAGTGAGTCTGCATCTTCTGAAGGTTTGGGTCTGCACATGTGGGTGAGGGTGAGGGAGTTAAAGAGAGCATTCTAAGTACCCGACCCACTGGCAACTTCTAGAGATTTAAGCTGCAGCAGGGTCAGAGGTGTGCAGCCAGATCAGGGAGCGGGAGGGGACAGAAGTGGGAGGTCAAGGCCAAGAGGCTGGGACATGAGGCATCCACACATCAGCCTCTGCATCCACCCTCACTCCCCCAACCACCCATCTGTCCATCTGTCCATCCACTCATTCATCCACCCCATCCATCCATCCATCCATCCATCTGACCATCCATCCATCCGTCCATCCACCCACCCGTCCGTCCATCCATCTATCCATCTACCCATCCACCCATCCCTCCATCCATCCATCCATCATCCACCCATCCATCCACCCACTGCATCCATCTATCCATCCATCTGTCTACCCACCCATCCATATATCCATCCACCCACCCATCCATCCACCCATCCATCCATCTGTCTGTCTATTCACCACCAAATGCCCAATGGGCCTCTGGGCAAAGACTGAGCAGCAGCACGTGCATTAGGTGCAAATTCCCAGGTGGGAGTGGTGTGGTTCCTCGGGTAGGGGGTGGTAAAGGAGGGGGTCTTGAGGTCACTTGGGTAGGGAGGGGTGCTTGGAACACTGGCCTGGGAAGCTCTGAGAAGGATGTGGCTTCTTCTCGAGGCAGGGGCTAGTGGAGGGTCTGATCTCAGTGTCAGAGGATGCTGAGTCAACAGCCGGAAGGGGCCGGGGCCAAAGCCGGGCACGGTGGGGTGTGGCAGAGGAGGCTGCAGCCATCGGTCTCAAGGGGCTGGAGGTGGGGCTGAGGGCCTTTGTTGGGGGCTGGAGGTGCCCAGGAGGGATGCATCCCAGGTCCTTCTGGAGCCCCTGGAGGGATGCAGTTGCCTTGACAGAGTGAAGGGGGGGCCACCACACAGCAGGATCTGAGAGGCCCAGGTGGGGCCCGGGGCCAGACTCAGGGTGTTGCTGAAAGAGGCCTGGAGGTAGACGGTGTGCTGGGTAGGCCCTGGGCAGGTGGCCTGGGGAAGGGGCTGCTTCCCGCCTGCCATTTTAGCTCCATCCCACACAACCCACCGCCCCCCGGGCATGGCATCCCCTACAGGCCAGCCTGGAGATGTTTGCAGGAACTCTCAGTGCCTCCCCCGTGATGGCCCCACGTTCTGGCCGCCTAACCAGCGAGGGCTGGCCCCAGGCCCCAGACTCCTGGCCGGCAGGGCTGGCCCGTGCCCTGCCCAGAGCAGAGGCGGGTGGGGAGGGGGTGCGGGGAGAGGGGCCCCGAGGAGGCGGCCCTTGGGCTGGGCCTCGGGGGTGAGGTTCCAAGGTGCGCTCTGGCCCCCGGGGTAAATCGGCTCAGCTATTTTTTGCATTAAGAAGTTTGGGGGGGGCAGCAGGAAGTGTTCTGTGTTTCCACTGCAGGCGCACAGCAATTCGGTCATTCGTTTTCATTCCAGTATCTGGAAAACAGCTGATTCTGGAAACCTAAGACTTCCCTGGGCGAGGAGCGCTGAGGAGGAGGGCGCCCCGCAGGCCGGGGTGGGAGCTTGGGCCCAGGGAGGCCTGGTCCCTGCTTGGAGGGGGGCTGTGGCTGGGCCTGGAGGGGAGAGCCCCCACACCCCCACGAAGAGGGGGAGAGCCCATCCCACCCACGAAGCCCGGCCAGGTTTCTATAGCACCGGTGAGCCTGACACCCGGGGTTCTGGAAACTTGGTGGGTTAATCTGGGCGCTAATCCTAGCAACAGGCCGGGCCTGCAGCCGCTTGTCGCCCGGGGCCACTGAGCGGGGCCCGAGACCCTCCCGTAAGGGGCCTGGTCGCCACCGAGCCCGGCTCTCCGGGTCTCAGCACTGGGTGGAGCCACCCCAGGACCCAGGCTTGCCTGTGGCCCCTTCCTGGGTACCCTCTGGGCTGTCGAGGGTCCCTGAGGATGCCGTCACCTCGAGGTTGCCAGGATCAGAGGAGATTAGCAGGTGCTTGAGGCCGTGTGGCTCCCCGCAGCTAGCGGGAGGAAACCGGGGGCCGCTGGGCAGGCTCTGGGACCCTGGCCCTGGGTCTGCCCGGTCACTAAGGACTTCAGGAGGGACAGCTCTGGGAGCCTTGACATAGTGCCCGCTGCACATGCGTGTGTGTGTGTGTGTGTTGCGTACGCACCAGTGTGGGAGGGGCTGCTCCTCTGTGCCTCTGCCTGTCTGCCTTGTGATCCAGTGGTACATGTCTATCCATCATCCATCCCTCCCTCCCTCCATCCATCATCCGTCCGTCCATTCACCATCCATCCATCATCCAGCATCCAGCATCCATCATCCACCACCTGTCCTCTCACTCACGGATTTGATAACAGCACAGAAATGTCCGTACCTGCGGGCTGGCCGTGTCACCCAGAGCTGAAAGGATCACCCCTCCGTGACCACCCCCACTTGGGGCTGGAGTCTTGGACCCCTCACGCTGCCCTCCTGGACCCTCCGCGACCAGCCAGCCTGGTTCATAGCTGGACCCCACTCCACCTGAGGCTTGGCCTCTGCATGGATGGGGATGAGGTCCTGAGTCCTGGATCCCGAAGGGCGGGGCCCTCTTTCCCGGTGGTTGAGGGCACGGGCTCCCAGAGACATAGAGGTGGGGCAGCCCCGCCAGCCTCGGCGCAGGTCCAGGAGATGCACGGCTGAGTGACGGATCCTAGGGGCCGCAGTTGGACACCGCGGACGAGGGGCTGGTGCGGTTCCCCCTCCCCGCCCTCCGCCCTCTCCTGGCCTCGGGGTCGGGCCTGGACTCTACCCCACCGGCCAGTCTGCCCTCCTGCCAGATGGTGGTCTCCGGGAGGGAGGTAGAGCCTAGACTGGCCATGGTGGGGGAGAGGTGGGGAGCTGGGGGAGGGCCAGCAGTAGGAAGGGGATGGAGGAGAGAGAAGGGGGCTGTTGGGCCTTCAGCTGAGCGACCTGAAAGAAACGAACATGGAGAAGAAGCCAAGGAGAGCTCTGGGCAGTGTGGGGGAGGCAGCCCCAAGTCCTCCCCAGGCCCTGCAGAAAGGCCAGTCTCTCCATGAAGCCCGGGGGGCACCCAGGGCAGCCGGAGCCAGGCCAGGAGCCTTACCCAGAGGCGCATCACCTTTTCCACTGCCGGGCCCTTTTTCTGTTCTCCAGCCCCCCACCCTCAGCTCCCTGGCGTCCAGCCCCGAGAACCCCAGCACCCCGTCAGAGGTGGAGGCGGCCTGGGTGGAGCAGGGCGGCAGAGGGCAAGGATCAGGCCAGGCCCATTGTTTAGAAATGAAGGAACTGACTTCAGCCCCGGGAGCAGGGCCTCCCACCCCTCCCGGGCTTCCTGCTCCCCAGGCGGCCAGAGTGGACTTTGTCCACCTTATTTGGGGATTGAGAAGCCGCTCGGCATACGCGTCCCTGCAGTCCACAGCCTCAGGGTGGAGGGTACCTCTCCAGTCACTCTCTGTGATTCAGACTTACAGCCTTTTGGTCAGAGAAAGTGCTAATCTGGTATCCATTTGATCCTCCATCCAACTCTCCATCTACCCTTCCAGGTATCCACCAACCCCTCATCCACCCACCTAGCCATTCATATGTCCACAGCTGTCCTCCCTTCTACACTCACCCATCCAACCATGCATCCACTCCTCCATTCACCATCCACCACCCATTCATTCAATATCCATCCATCCACCCATTCATCCATTCACCCATCCGTCCGTCCCGCCATCCACCATCTATCCATCCAGCCATCTATCCACCTACCCACTCCCCTCCTATATCCTTATCCATTCTCCCATCCATCCACCCATCCATCCATCCATCCATCCATCCATCTATCTGTTAACCATCCATCCACCACCCACCCATCCAATTTGTAACCTAACAGTTTTGTAGCATCTTGATTTGATCATTGGAAGCTCATTGCCAAGAAAGCATTTTGAATAAATTCCCTGGCCAAGAAGCAAAACGCTGCCTCACTTTGTCCCTTTCATCTGTGGCTTGTAGAATTTGAACTATTGTGAGTCATGTCTGGGACCAGGGCTAGGACACAGGGCTGTGCCGTCAAGACTTTCCATTTTCCATGATGCAGATGACAGAAACATACGTGGGGCACCAGTGGGGCCAAGATCCCCGTGGGGCAGGGTCTTTCCTAGCTCTGCGTGACCTTGAACAAGCACCTCGTTCCTCTGGTCTTGGCTGACTCTTTCTTAGACTGAGTTACCGAGACTTCTGTGAGGGTCAGTGGGGAGCAAGAATCTTCCTGATTCAGCAGTTTCAGTGTCCCCAGCAGAAGCTGGGATGGTGAAACTGAGGCTGTCCAAGGAGATGGCTGACACGGGGGGGCCCTGTTGCTGGGATTCCAGGCTCTAGCAGACAGTTTCCCAGCCCCTGGGACTATCATGCATTAAGGGGAGAAACGAGCTTTGGATGGTAGGTAGGCGGCCACAAGTCTACTTTAAGTCTGTTTTCCCAGCAGAAGCACTCACGGGCCCTGTCTTGACTCTCAGGAATCCTGGTCGCTTAATTAAATGGTCATTAACTGGGCATATGACCAGTTAATTATATGGTCATTGTCCCGAGCGCTCATCTCATTTAACAAGGTTTTGAAAGATGAATAGGAGTTTTCCGTGTGGAGGAAGGAAGGACATTCCAGACAGAAAGAACAGAGATGAGAGAGAGACCCTGCCTGACGTTTTGGGCTTATAGAGAGTCTGATGTGGCTAGAGCTGGCATGCAGATTATGTCCAGGCCGGAACTGGTTGCAATGGTGACTGGAGAGGGAGGTAGTGGCAGGGACCCAGGACCCCTGCTCCAAGCTCCACACCTCCCTCGCAGGACAGTTAGCCCCGGAAGGCTCCCCTCTGGTGTGCAGCGGATTTGGAAGTCTCCCCGAGTCTGCCAGCTGGGGCGGCCTCTGCGCTCAGTCTGGCCTGAGCCCACCTCTCAGGCCCCGACCCCCAGCAGCCGACCCTCCAGCCCACCCTGCTATCTGCAGCTCCGGCCTGCTGTCCTGCGCTCCTGCCCTCTTGGAGCAGAGCTCTGAAAGCCCCTGCTCCCTGGGCTCTGACGGCTGAGTCTCAGGGCCCATTCAGTGACCACAGGCCGTCCAAGGGGGCCCCTGACCTGTGGTCTGAGGCTCCCTGGCCCTCGTCTTGGGCTCAGGCCTCAGCAGAGCGCGTGGGGCCTGCAGACCCCGCGGGAGCAGGTGGGGCCTGGCCGAGGTTCCGGGCCGGAGCCGGCTGGGAGATGGGCCGGCGGCGCCTGCCTCCCGGGCAGGGCGGGCTTCCTGTCTTCCACTTGGCCTGGGAAGTGACCCCAGCTGCCCCCAGCAGCCGGTGACGTCAGCGTCTGGGGTGACCAGGCCCGGGGCTGGCACCTGCCCATGCTTCACCCTCCAAGGTGTGTGGGCTGTGTTCTGTGGGGACCAGGCTCCCCAGACTCGGGGAGTGCGGCCCTCTCGTGGCTTCTGGCTGGTGCCCGCCGACCCCCTGCTCCATGCCAGGCCTGAGCTGTCATCGGTCACAGGTACACGGAGCCCCGCACGCAGGAGGTGCCCACCAAGCGTGTGCGTGGATAAACGGACTTTGGCCGAACTGAGCACATCCTCATTTACGGAGGAGTGGAAGCTTTCAGGGGCCTGAAGGGAGGCTGGGGCTCCAGTCTCTCTGTAGAGGGCAGGCTGGTGGCCGGCCAGGGCACCAGGGCCCAGGGAATTAGCACACAGACGGGGAGGGCAGGGGTCTGCCTCACCCCCACCCCAGGAGCCTCGGGACAGTCTTCAGGGGTGGCCAGTGCTGTGGACCGTCTTGTGGCGTGGGCACCCTGACCAGCGGCCCCCATCAGCCTTCCCAGATCAGCTATCGCCCTCCCCCGTCCCTCAGTCACTCCCCCATCTCCCCGTCATCCCCAGCCCCCATCACCTCCCCGGTCCCCGTGCTCCCGCAGGGGCTGAGTGGCAGCAGACACAGCAGCTGGCGTGGCCCTGAGCGGCTCCCTGGTCCTGGCCTCGGGAGGACGGTCGCGTGGGGCCAGGCCTGGCCTTCCCCTCGGGGCTGTGTGCGAGGCATGGCACGCAGCTCAGCAGCCTGGCACCAGAGGCCACTCCCTGCGATGGTGCCCTGTGCCAACCAGCAGGGCAACCCGCAGACATTTATTACACTCTGGCGATGAAGACACAGGCACAGGAACAACTGGAGGCCCGGGGCCCAGGGAGGCCACAGGTGCCCCTGGAGGGACCAGGGTCCTGCCGCGTCCGAAGTGGGGGCTTCACGGCACCCTAGCCGGTTGGGGTGGGTCTGTCTCTCGGGCGTTTGGGCCGGGCTCAGCAAACTGCTCCCCAGAGTCCGGGGCGCAGGTCAAGAGCTGGGCTGGCCTGGCTCGCAGGGTGCTGACCCCGCCAGGACAGGGTAAGGACCGGTGTGGGCTTGCACACTGCTGCCGTGACTTCGGGGCTGGGGACTCCGGGCCCTGGGGGGCCCATCGGCTCAGGGCAGGAGGAGGGAGGCCCGGCTGCCTGCAGGACTTGGACGCCTGGCCTCGAGGTTCCACTCGGCCTGGGGCCACCCCCATGCCAGTGCTGTCGGGGCAAGAGGCCCCTCTGGCCCGAGAGGAGGTGCACTTGGCCCCTGCCTCAGACACGCTCAGCCGGAGAGGAGGTGCAGAGTGGACGAGGGCCTGAGGCATGTGGGGCGGGCCAAGGAGACTGCGGCTGGGGGTCCAGAGGCTACCCCCCACCTGGGGACAGAGCTCCCTGGAAGCCCCACTGGCGGGGCGCCTGCCGTCATAGTGGGGAGCGGGAGGCCGGAAGGAGGCGGCCGCAAGGATGGGCCAGCCCCCCATCCCTCCCCAGCCCCACTGCTGCGCCCGGCAGCTGCGCCTTGGAGGCTGGGCCCCCAGTGGGGAACGGTTCCAGGCCGGCTGTCTCCTGTCCTTGGTCCCACACCCCAGCCCCCAGGTGCCCTGTCCCTCCACGGCCCCCTCTCTCTCCCCTCCACCATGGAGGAAGGCCTCTTAGCCCCCATCTGAGGATAAGCATGGAATTCTCCATTTTGAGTCTGTCAGGAGCTTGCCTCTCTGCTTCCTTCCCGCCGAGGGTCAGCTGGGCTACCGGCCCAGCTTGGAGTCAGGTGGACCCCATGTAACAGAGAGACCCCTGGGCTCCGGCTGCACATCTGGGGCTCTCTGCCCTTGGTTTTGGGGACTGTGCACCCGCCCTTCCTTGGGCAGAGCCTTTCTCGGCCCCTTGGACCTACCTGCCCCGGATGCACTTAGATTCCAGAGACACTGACTGGACCCCAGCCCTGGGCACCCGTTCCCTTGGATGCCTTTTGCCCTGTGTCCACCCTGATGCCTCCACCCAGGGACAGGCCCAGGGCAAGGCTCACCCTTCCCCTGGCACCTAACATCCCAAGGACACCAAATAACTGCCCACTCCCATTCCCCAGCACTGCATGCCGTTGCGGCCAAGCCCTCTTTCAAGCATCTTGCGTGTTAACTCATGGCCTCCCCAACGCAATCCTTGCAGGCGGTGTTGGGGGCGTCCTCACTTCACAGATAAGGAAACTGAGGCTGGGGGCCTGCTTCCTGACGCTCCTGGCAGAGGCTATGGGCAAGAACGGCGGCTGCGTGTGGCCCCCTTCGAGAGGTGCATTGAAGCTGAGCCACGGGAGGAGGGGGTGCTGCCTCTGAAAGGAACTGGGAAGGGGTTTCTGAGGCAGGGATGCCCTGAGTCTTGAGGACGCGGGGAGGGCCGTGTGTGGCCGGGTCCTCGGGCGAGTGGGTGCCAAAGGGAGGCTCGGGGGAGGGTCTGATGTGGCTCTGGGGCAGCTCGGGTCCCAAGTGCATGTGGCTGCCAGCTAGAGAGCTGCCTTGGGGTGGGCGGGCACCCCCGTGAGGGTCAGAGCTGGCTCCAGGAGCGAGAGGAGCATCTCGATGTCTGGGGAGCTTGGTTGGGGTGGAGGGGTGCGCCTTGAGCCCCGATATGGAGCTCGGCACAGACAAGGCCAGTGAGGCCTGATGTCGCTGGAGGAGGGTGGCAGTGGGCGGGGCAGAGGCGAGGCTGGGCGGGGAAGGGGAGCACCCCGGGTACTCCTGGAGAGGCCCCCTGGGACCCACACACGAGGGCCCCGGTGAGTCTACGTGTGCCCTGCCGGGGTTTCCCGGGCACACGCCTCCTCTCCTCCTTGGAAACGGCTCTGCAAGGGCCCAGGTGTTCTGTGGGTCCCTCAGGCCCGCCTGTGCCACGTCTGGGCGCCCGGAGGCAGCAGGCAGGGCCGTGGCCAGGATCCAGGGTCTGGAAGGCCCCCAGACGCTGTGGTCACTTTCTGGGCTGCCGGGGCCGAGCGGGAGGCTCGGGCTGTCTGGAAGGCCGGGCAGACCCAGCTTCGGGGCCAAGAAGAGCAGGAAGCCACGGGGTCACGGGAAGAAGGGGTGTCTGGCAGGGGCTCGTGCCAAGGGTGCTGCTGGGCGGTGGCCCAGGGCCAGACCCGGTGACGGCTCCCACCCGCCGCCCCGCCTTGCTGCTTGCACAGGCTCACGGGGCTGGCCTCCACTTGGCCGGGTTACAGCGAGTGCGGCCGCACGCCCGGGGGTGCTCCCTGGCCGCCTGCCCCGTCTGGCCCAGCCCAGCGCCTCTCGTCACCTGTGCCGGGCAGCGGGCTGCTTTGTCCAAAGCATCAGATGCAAACCAGCCCCGCCTTCCTGGAGCCACCAATCCCGTCCCGGTACAGAACATCCTGGTGGGTACCCCAGGGAGGCAGGATCAGTCATCGTGCGGGGCTGGGGGGACGCAGGAGGGTGACATAAGGCTCCAGAGAGGGGGACCCCGGGCCCTCGAAGCTGAGATGGGTGGGGCCCGAGAGGAGCAGGAGTTGCCCCTCGCCAAGGAAGGCCCAGCCCCGCCTCTGCTGCTGTGAAGGAGAACGCGGGGGTGCGCATCTCTGCGGAAAGCAGACGCTTCTGCTTTACTCCGGGCGTCCCTGGGCCGGATGACCACATTTCCCTGCCTGGCCTGGAAGCCTTTGCTGCATGGCTCTCCCCTCCACAGCTGGCCGGATGGGCTTGAAGTGGGCAGCTGCGGTGACCAGCTGGAGGACCATGCCCGTCCGCCTGAAGCTCCGCCTGGGGCTCCTGAGCCACAGGGCAAAGCCCAGGACCCCCTGGACCACAGTGGGGGTCCCAGCAGGCCTCGGGGTGCCCAGCTGCCCCTCACCTCTCCGGCGTCCGTGGAGCTGGCTGGCCGCTTTGCAGGGTACTGTTCCTGTCCTGGGGGCTCCCAGCTCAGGGAGAAGGGGCCGAGACCAGGGGAAGGGATGCATGGCAGTGGGGATGGGGAGACGCTCAGGACACTCAGGACCCCGGGGCCGCAGGCCTGGGGGCAGCGCGGCGCCCTGGGGGCTGGGAGGCAAGTGTTAACAGGATCTGGATCCAAGGGCAGCCCTGGCTGCTGCACGGTCGCCCCAGAGCCCCGGGGAGCTGGGGTGAGGTGGGAGGGGGGTGACCAGCTCACTTCCTGAGAAAGATGGTGCCTCAGACCTGGAGGGGAAGTGGGGAACCCGGTGTGGGTCCAGGGGTGGACAGGCAGGGCCAGGCTGGCGGGAGGCTGAGGGGCTCCGGCCAGGGGGACCTGACCGGCGGGCTGACTCTCTAAGCCTCCGTTTCCTGTCTGTGCCACGGGCAGTCCCTCACCCGGCTTCTCGGGGCTACTGTGAGCTGCGCGGACCCTCAAGTCTGGGGAGCCTTGGCTGGTGCTGGCTGTGTTGAGGGGGTCGCGGCCCAGCCACCGAGGCCGAAGCCGTGCGCTCTGACCCCCACGCACACAGCCTCTGGCCACGCTGCCCTAGGTCTGCTGCTCTGGGCTCAGGCACCTGCGGGCAGACCCGGGTCAGCATGCCTGTCCCCACTCCGGGTCCAGGACCTGCCAGTCCACCACAGGAGTGCAGCCAGGCTCTGTCTGTCCTGGCTGGGGCTGGCCTGGCCAAATGTCGGGGTGCTGCGGACTCCCCTGGGGGCCCG
>SNSB01003920.1:361887-381340 GCA_012922965.1 Capreolus pygargus | reverse complement strand
GGGGGGGGGGGGGGGGGGGGGGGGTGAGATGCGGCCCTGGCCTTGGCCACAGCCGTCTGACCCCCAGCTCATGGTGTGTGACCGCCTTCTCCCCGGGCCGGGCCAAGGGTGACCGGCCTGGACGCAATTTATCCCAAGTGCGCGCGTGTGTGTTTTTGTACCTCGTCACTGAATCCCGTGCGTAGTGAATTAGTTTCCTGATGTAGTAAACATTTCGGAAGGCCAAGATCCTCTCCCTCCTGTCCCCGTGCCAGCAAAATTCCCTGAGCCCCGCCCTCCCTCGCTGAGCGGGCTTGTTCCTCATCCAGGAGGCGTGAGCCCTGGTTCCAAGACCCTCCTGTTGGACCCCAGAGTCCCCCCCCAGGCCCCAAACCTCCCTGCCAGTCCTGTTCCCTCTGGGGGGAGCATTGCTGGCCTAGGGTTCAGCGGGGCTCCCAGGCACACCCCCAGGCCTGGGGCAGGAGTAGTCAGAGCTGGCTCTCAGGCCTGCAGGACAGTGATGATCAGGGGCTTCCAGTGAAGGAAGGTCTGAGTTTGAACCCGTTTCTTAAAGCTGGTCTTGACAGCCGAGAAGCGGGAAGAGGACCTGGGCTGGAGGCGGTGGACCAGCCAGCCCTGGAGGCCACTGACCAGGGCAGCTCCTCGAGGCCACAGAGGTCCATGGCAGGCTGGAGAAGGCACAGCAGGAGCTGGGGTGTCCTCGGGGTGCAGCCCACGGGCTCTGAGGTGGACGCTGTGGCTGGTCCCGGCTCCTCCCTGCTCCCCCCACCCAACACTGTGTCCAGGCTGCGGGAGTCCCAGGGCCCATCCTCCGTGGTCTGATGGTCGAGTTTCCCTGGGGGAGGGTTGCTAAGGCCCCAGCGTGCCCACTCTGCCCTGGAGGGTCCCCAGGCCCCCGGCTCTGAGGGCCGCTGTGGGACACGGACCTGGGCCCCACGTCACGTGGCTGCATGTGCTGGCCAGCAGCTCCTGGCATTCCGGTCCTGCTGGGTTCTCCACAGGGCCTGGGGGCCGGGAGGTGATGGGGAAACTGAGGCAGAGAGAGGGCAAACCACTGCTGGCAGGGACCGTCGGGGGCTGGACACAGCACACTGACCCGCACACAGACCTGTTCCTACTTGGCAGCCTGGACTGGAGAAAGGGCGACCCCACAGCAGTGTGTGTGTTTGTGTATGTGCGTGCCTGTGTGTGCCCTTGTGTGTGTTTTCACGTGCGTGCATGTGTGTGTGAATGCACGTACACATGTGCGTTTGCACATGCGTGCAGGGAGTGTTTCCATGGTTCTGTGTGTGCATGCCTGCATGTTTGTGTGTGGGGTTTCATATATATATATATATATATATAAGTATATGGGTGCACACGTGTGTGTGGGTTTTTGTGTGTGTGTGTATACATATATGTGGGTGCACACGTGTGTGGGGGTTTTCGCGTGTGTGTATATTATACATATATGTGGGTGCACACGTGTGTGTGGTTTTTTGCGTGTGTGTATATACATATATGTGGGTGCACATGTGCGTGTGGGTTTTTCGTGTGTATATATACATATATGTGGGTGCACACGTGTGTGGGGGTTTTCATGTGTGTATATATTATACATATAAATGGGTGCGCACGTGTGTGTGGGTTTTCGCGCATGTGTATATATACATATATGTGAGCACACACATGCATGTGGGTTTTTGCGTGTGTGTGCATATATATGTGTGTGCACACGTGTGTGTGGGTTTTCGCGCATGTGTCTATATACATATATGTGGGTGCACACATATGTGTGGGTTTTCACGCGTGTGTATATATATATGGGTGCACACGTGTGTGTGGTTTTTTGCGTGTGTGTATATACATATATGTGGGTGCACATGTGCGTGTGGGTTTTTCGTGTGTATATATACATATATGTGGGTGCACACGTGTGTGTGGGTTTTCATGTGTGCATATATACATATATATGGGTGCACACATATGTGTGGGTTTTCACGCGTGTGTATATATATATATATGGGTGCACACATGTGTGTGGGTTTTCGCGCGTGTGCATATATACATATATGTGGGTGCACACGTGTGTGGGGGTTTTCATGTGTGTATATATACATATATATGGGTGCACACATATGTGTGGGTTTTCACGCGTGTGTATATATATATATGGGTGCACACATGTGTGTGGTTTTTTGCGTGTGTGTATATACATATATGTGGGTGCACATGTGCGTGTGGGTTTTTCGTGTGTATATATACATATATGTGGGTGCACACGTGTGTGTGGGTTTTCATGTGTGCATATATACATATATGTGGGTGCACACGTGTGTGTGGGCTTTCGCGCGTGTGTGCATATATACATATATGTGGGTGCACACGTGTGTGTGGGTTTTCATGTGTGTATATATACATATATGTGGGTGCGCACGTGTGTGTGGGTTTTCGCGCGTGTGCATATATACATATATGTGGGTGCACACGTGTGTGTGTGGGTTTTCGCGTGTGTGCATATATACATATATGTGGGTGCACACATGCCATTTAATGTGTGTGCTTGTGTGTGCGTGTGTGTGCGTGTGCGTGTGCATATCTGTGCCCCTGGCCTGGGTCTGTTTGCACTACTGTTTTCCTACACATGTTTGGCATATTTTGCTGCTGAGTTGGGGGGCAGCGGTTTGGGGGGAGGCTGAGTAGTGGGGGAGGGGTTGTTTATGCCAGTTGTCCACCCAGGCTACACATTCCTGTGGTCGTGTCTTTAACTTGGTAAAAATTTGGGAAATTTCTAAATGAAACAAAACAAAGGAAAAGCATTTTCAAAAGGATTTCAAAGTCAGTGCTGCCACTTCCCCCGGTAACCAGACCCGTGGAGTCTGGAGACGACCCCAAGTGGGGACCACGGAGACGGAGAACTTTCTAACAATTGAAGGGTCAGTTGTGCCATGAAGGGGTGAGCTCCCCGTCAGGAGACATATACAAGCCACCCTGAGATCCCCACCTTCTCTGTGACGGGAGTCCAGAACCTCAGGCTCAGGCGAGGGGTTTGAAACCTCCCTGTGTGGTTTCGAGGTGGGGGGTCTTGGACCCCAGCTCTCTGAGGCCAGTGGGGGCCCCGCAGGAGCTTGGTTATGAGTCAGGGCAGCTGAGGCAACACCTGGAGACAGGAGAGAGGCTGTTGGTGGACGGACGCGCTCTCAGCGAGGGTGGCGGCCGGTGTGGGGAGTCTGCTGGCTGGGGAGGTGCAGGGGGAGGCTAGGCCGAGTCATGGGGTACGGGCAGGGGGCCCAGCCGATGACAGCCCCTGCCTCCCTTGTGGTGGGCAGCAGCCAGGGCTAAGGTCGCTGGGAGGGGCTGGTGCGGGCAGCCACGCCCCTCCCCCGGCAGGGGCTCCGCGAACCTGCGAGCAGGCTGCAAGACCCCAGCAGGCCTGGGGGCACCAGAGGGCAGGGCCCTGTCAACGGGAGGCCGGGGACCCCGGGGCTGACAGTGGGGGTCAGTCTGGCTGGGGAGCGAAGGGGTTTGGGGGCTACGGGGGAGCCTGGGGGCAGCAGAAGGCAGGAAGGTGGATGAGGCCAAGTGAGGTCCGGGGCGGTCTGGGGGCTTAGCGGCTGTAGAGCCCAGACCAGGGGCCCTCACAGGGCCGGGCTGCTGGGGCTGCTGGAGGAACAGGAAAGTTGGGGGGCGCTGGTCTCCCACAGTGACTCGGCACCCACCCTGGGACACAGTGGAGTGAAAGCCCCTCGGATCTCTCTAATCAACATCGCTCTGGTCGGCCCCCAAGTCCCAGGGCGGGACTGGTCCTGGGGCCCACCTGTCTGTGGGGTCAGTGTCCGTGATTGGGGCCTTATGTGCCTGCGAGGGGCTAACCTCCGCCTTCCGCACTAGGACCTTGTCCTTGGTGACCCCGCCTCGCTGGGTCAGCCTGCTGTCCCCAGGGACTCAGGGGAGCCCATGGAGACAATTCAGGGCCCTCTGGGATCTCGGCCTTCCATTTCCCAGCCAGATCTGCTTTGTTTACCTGCGAGTTCTAGCTTGTGACAGCTCCCAGTTTCCTTCCGGGCTGGAGGGGCATGCTAGTGACGAGGTGGCAGCCCCAAGGCCGCCGGGCAGGACTGACTTGTCCCCTCCATGCCTCTCAACTCAGGTCCAGGCTGGCAGCCTGGAGGCCAGTCTCCAAAGGACCTCAGGACGCCCCCTGGGCCGCGTGTCTGGGCTGGGAGCCACAGGACTCCGTGGGCCTGCGGCCAGCCTCGGCGGCCTGCTCCCACTGTTCCGGACGTCTAGGGCCCGGCCAAGTCTGGCGGCTCTTCTCTGGGCACACGCACTGCACATTCCTGTCTTTGCCCTTTGCCCAGGCAGTGCCCCCTCCCCTCACCATTGCCTGCCTGCCCTCCCGTCCACCCCCACCTCCCGTGTTCCGCCTCAAGCCAGACCCCAGGGCTCTGTCACTTTAAGAGGGCGATGCCCGTGGCCGTGGTTGGCTGGGAGCGCCTAAGATGAGGTGCCACGTCTCACCCGGGGGTGGGACCACAGGGACCGCTTGCCGATCACTGATTTGTGGCCGGGCAGGCTCTGCCCTCTGGCTAAGAGGCCACGGCTCTCTCTCTGGAGCCCTCTGTGGCTCCCGGCACCCCTGGCTCTAACCCAGGCCCCTGGCTGGAGCCCCGGGCCTCACTCTTCCTCCTGCACTCCAGGTGCCCCGGTTCCCACCACCTGGGCCTCTGCCCCCCTCTGCCGGGAGCAGCAGCTCCTCCCTCCTTCCTGCTGCAGGCCCCACACGCCTTCCATACCCAGCTCAAATGTCAGCCCCTCGGTGCCAACCACGTCTCCTTCCTCTGTGACCACGTCTGGCTCGCCGACTCGGGGACCTGATTCAGCAGCCGCTTCCCGAGGCTCCCCCCCACGGGGCCCCTTGCTGGCCGGCACTGGAGGTGGGGCTGTCACAGGTAAGGAGACCCAGGCAGGGGCTGTTAACAAGGCCCACTCCGGAGGGGCTGGGGTGACCGGCTGTGATCAAACACCCCTCGTCACCAGCTCAGGAGGGCACTGGACTGGAAGCCCAGAAAGTCCAAACTGCTCCCCGCGGGCGGAGCCACAAGCGGCCACTCAGAGAGGCAGGGGGTCGCCTCCCTGGGCAGCCAAGTGGGAGACTCCCTGGGGAGAGTCAGTGCCTGCACCCGCAGCCCCCCCCCCCCCCCCCCCAGACTCACCAGGAGAGCCCGTTTCTCTCATCAATGACTGTTCTTGGTTCCTGCTCAGACTGGGCATCTGCACTGAGGATGCGCAGGGGGAGGGCAGGCCCAGCCCCACCTCCAGGATCCCGGGATGGCTGGTGAGGGCTGGATCTGGCGGGGCTGACCCACAGGAGGTGCCCGGAGCACGCAGGTCGAGGAGCATGTGAGAGCCCGAGAAACCCGTGGCCAGCAGGGAGCAGGGACAAGCCAGCCCCCAGGTGGGTGGGCGTCCCGGGCGGGGCCGGGGCATCTAGAAGGAGACAGTAAGTGGGGGACATCCAAGCCAGGCTTTCCCCCTCTGGGAGTTCCCCGGGGGCCACAGCCTCACTACCCCAGCTGGCCGATCCTGGGGACCCTGCTCCTCCTACAAGCCCGGGAGCTCCAAAGGGCTCTGGCCCCGATTTACCAGGGCCCCTCTGCCTGCTGCCCAGGGATGCATTTGAAGGGTGGGCCAGGGAGGGGCAGGGTGAAGCCTTAGGAGGTGGTGGGTGTCTGGGGCTGCACAGGTCTTGAAGGCAGAGCTGTGGACTGGCCGGGGGCCTGGCCTTAGCCGGCAGCCGGCTGGAAACAGGCCCAGGGGCCACTGCAGAAGGGCAGAGTGAGCAGGAGCCGGGAGAACCCCAGACGGGGCCGAGTGAGGCAGCGGCTGCTGGAGTCTGCATGCAGGCAGAGGCCCAGAGTGTGGCCCCATGTGGGGGGCGTGAGCAGGTCTCTCCCCAGATCCCCACCCAGGAGGCTCCCGCCAGGCTGTGGCAACAAGGCCGGGCCCACCGCGGCTCACGGCACCTGCTGCTGAGGTTGTAAAGACTGAGAAAGGCAGTCCCTGGTGGTCCAGGGGTTAGAGCTCTACGCTCTCACTGCTGAGGGCGTGGGTTTGGTTCTTGGTTGAGGAATTAGCAGCCTACAAACGGTAGGCCATGGTCCCCGAAATAAAGTAAAATAACAACAATTGAGATAAATGGACCGGGAACAACGCGTTAGTTTTACGCAGACATCGAAACAGTCTGACAGGTGCATGCACTGCAAAAGCATCCCCGCGATGAGGTTCGCTGACGGCCGTCACCCCGCAGTTACAGTTATTTCCCCCTCCATCCTCACGTCGCGGCTGCGGGAGTCCGAGGCGCAGGAGGAGAGGCCGGAGGGGCCCGTGTCCTCGGGACAGGCCCGGGCCCGGCTGGACCTTAGGCCCCTCAGCTAGGAAGCAGCAGGCAGGGATGTAGGCAGAATGCGGCTGTTTCCGATTTATAACCTAATAGCTCCACGTGCTCTGGTGACTGAGCTGTTTTCGGCTGGCGTGGGGGCCACAGGGTCTTCTCACTGACCCTGTGAGCCAGACAGGGCTGCATTTCCAAGTGGTTGCGAGTAGTGGCATCCGGGGAAGCCCGGGAGTGTGGTGGGGAGCCCAGGCATAGTGTGGGGCCTTTGGGGTTAGGGACACTGCCTGATTTCTGGAACCCAGCCCACCCCTGCCCCGGCGACCCCGAGGCCTGAGGCCCTGCACGCACAGTCCCCCAGCACCCCGTGGGACCCGGTAGTTGGGGCGCTGGCTGGGCTGTGAGGCCCAATCTGGGGCACCCTGCCCATCAGCCGAGCAAAGGGCACCGCCTGCTCTTACTGTGAAGGCCCATGGGCGGCCGGGGCTCTGGTCCCTCCCTGGTTCTCGCCCCACCCCCATGCTGGGTGCCCAGGACCTGCTGTCAATCGGACCCTGGTTTGTCGGTCGGCAGCCGTGGCTGCCCCCGTCCCCTCAGCCCCTTGTCCTCCGACCGTCGGTTCCTTGGGTCCCTGGCCTGGGCTGTGGCTGGGGTATGGGGTATGCCTTCCACGTGCATGCTGGGCGGACGGCCCTGGGGACGCGGGCAGCAGGAAGCAGAGGTTGGGGGGGTGCCGTCATTTCTGGGAGAGGCGGCGTGAGGCCCTGGGTTCTCTGGCCCCCGTGTGTCCAGCCTTACCCGGCCCGGAGCCAAGAAGCCCAGGCTGGGATGAGAGGCATGTGTCAGGCAGGTGGGCTGCTCCAGGGGCTGCAGCCCAGACCTCCTGTCTCTTTGCAGATGGCCTTTGGGGAGGGTTCTGGGGACGCTGTCCCTAGGAAGCAGCTCAGCGGGAGCTGTCCCTGACCCCGGCTGCAGGTCAGTGAGCTCCCTGTGAGGTCTAAGGGAGGGTCCTTCCTACCTCTTCCAGCTTCCGAGAGCTCCCACCGTCCTGGGCTGTATCTGCCTCACTCCATCTCCATCATCATGTGGTCTCCCCCATAGTCAGAGCTTTGCCACTTGCGATGGAGTTTCAGTCCAGTTCAGTCACTCAGTCATGTCTGACTCTGCGACCCCATGAACCGCAGCACACCAGGCCTCCCTGTCCATCACCAAATCCCGGAGTCCACCCAAACTTACGTCCATTGAGCCAGTGATGCCATCCAACCATCTCATCCTCTGTTGTCCTCTTCTCCTGCCTGCAATCTTTACCAACATCAGGGTCTTTTCAAATGAGTCAGCTCTTCACATCAGGTGGCCAAAGTATTGGAGTTTCCACTTCAGTATCAGTCCTTCCAATGAATACCCAGGCCTGATCTCCTTTAGGATGGACTGGTTGGATCTCCTTGCAGTCCAAGAGACTCTCAAGAGTCTTCTCCAACACCACAGTTCAAAAGTATCAATTCTAAAAAAAAAAACCATCATTCATCAATGCTCAGCTTTCTTTATAGTCCAACTCTCACATCCATACATGACCACTGGAAAAACCACAGCCTTGACTAGATGGGCATTTGTTGGCAAAGTAATGTCTCTGCTTTTTAATATGCTGTCTAGGTTTGTCATAACTTTCCTTCCAAGGAGCAAGTGTCTTTTAATTTTGTGGCTGCAGTCACCATCTGGAGGGATGCCAGAGAACCCTGCTACCCCATCCCCATCGTGGGACCTCGCTGTCCCCGCCTGGACCCTGCTCCCCGTCTCTGGGCAATGCCTCTCATGGTGGGGTGACTCCAAGACTTGCCGTCCCCCCTCGGACTACGGGGCGGGGCTCCCCAGCCCCCTACATGTCTCCTCAGTTCTCTTTGGGACCTAGAAGCATGTCAGACGTGGTCCCCCGTGAGCGGGATTGCCACTTCCCCACTGCGAATGCTGTTCCTCCGCAGCCTCCCTCGGGAAGACCACCAGAATTTCAGCTTCTCAGGTTCCAATCCTAGGGCCGTTGTTTGGCAGATGAAGCATTTGAGCTTCTTATTAATCTTGTCTTGCAGCTGGTTTCCGTGGTGACCCAGAGGAAGAATTACAAAACTCTGAGGGAATACTCGGCATTGGAGTATCCTGTGTATTTGGTCAGGAAGCAGCAAACTTTTTCTATAAGAGGTCAGAGGGAAAGTATTTTAGGCTCTGTGGGCTCCAGGTCTGTGGGTCTGTGTTGCAAAGCCTCAGTTCCCCTAATGAAGAAGCCAGAGGCAGCCAGTCCAGAGGAGGGGTTGCCCGCTGATAGGAGTTTAGAGAAACATGACTGTCACTCAGCCCCCAGCCGCACTGGCTGACCCCGAAAGACGCAGGTGGCCAAGGGGGCTAAAGCAGGCCTTTACGGCTAACTGGATCTCACAGCGGTGCTTGGTCTGGGCACTTAGGGCGGCTTGCGCGTCCGTGTCAAGTTGCTTCGGTTGTGTCTGACTCTTTGCGACCCTATGGACTATAGCCTGCTAGGCTCCTTGGTCCATGGGGTTCTCCAGGCAAGAAGACGAGTGGGTTGCCGTTTCCTCCTTCCGGGGAGCTTCCCAACCCAGGGATCGAGCCTGCAGCTCCCGCGCTGCAGGCGGATTCCTTACCACGAGTGGAGGCCTCATCTGCCGCCTTTAAACGAACACAGTAGCGATTCAAGAGACTAAAGGATTTCCCCCACAGTTTACACAGAATAAAGGGCTTTCCACTTTGCTTAAACAATGATGAGCTTTTCAAACTACGCCAAAGCCAGATCATGGCCAAATCGCCACATAAAAATCTAAAAATAGAGGACAGCAAAGTGGATTCCATCTCCCTTCGATTGTGGTAAAATATACACAATGATGGAAAGTTTACCATTTTAACTGTTTCTGAGTGGCATTAATTACACTCATGCTGAAGAACCAAGGTCACCATCTGTCTCCAGAAATTCATCCATCCTGCCAGACGGACACTCTGTCCCCATTAAACCCTCACTCCCACCCCCGCCCCAGCCCCGGCCCCAGCATCCTCCTTTCCGAATCTGCACTTGGTGACCACCGCCCAGAAGCTCACCGCTGACCTTGCGGTTGCCACATCCGAGGGCCCTGTGGGTCACGCACCCCTCCTGGACTCTCCTCGGCGTGGCGGTGGGGACCAAGCTTCCTCCCAGTCCTAACTCTCAGACTCCCTGTCCCCCGTCTGCTCACCAACACCCGCTGAGCCGGCCTACCCCCTGCCCACTCCAGCCCAAGGGCACATCCTAGCCTCACGGCTGTGGTCGGCAGCTCCGGGCCAACCCACGAACCCGCACCCCGCTGGCTGTGCTGAGACTCGGCCGCTGGAGCCCTTGATTGTCCCCAGGGCCCCTCCAGCCCTGAGAACTGGCCCCTCCTGGCCGCCAAGATCTGACCATCCTTGGGTCTCCTGCCGCCCCCACCCCACCAGCCATCCTCGGTCCACCCTGGGAGCTCCAGTTGTTGCTCCAGACCCCTCACAAGCTCTCAGAGCCCCCAGGATGACAGTCAGACATAAATTTCCCCCCTTCTTTGGACGCAAGCTACAGGGGACTGACAAGCCACACAATCTGTCCACAGAGCATGGCCGCCTCAGGTGGGCCCCTCTCCCTTTTGTCCTGAGGGTCCTGCATCTGTTCGCTGGCCCCCACTCCTCACGTGCACCCCCTCTCTGGAGGCTTCCTCTCCTCTGATTGGTTTCAAAGCCAGGCTCGGGAGAGGGAGCGTTGTGGTCCAATCCTCGTCTGGGGAAGCTGGGGTGAAGCCAGTGCCCAGACTTTACCGGCACCAGCGAGGGGTTCAGGGGCCTCCCTTCTCCGAGTCTCCTCCTGCCCTCCATCTTTCCCAGCATCAGGGTCTTTTCCTATGAGTCGGTTCTTCTCATCAGGTGGCTAAAGTATTGGAGTTTCAGCTTCTGCATCAGTCCTTCCAATGAACACCCAGGACTGATCTCCTTCAGGATGGACTGGTTGGATCTCCTTGCGGTCCAAGGGACTCGCAAGAGTCTTCTCCCAACACCACAGTGCAAAACCATCAATTATTTGGCACTCAGCCTTCTTTATGGTTTAACTGTCACATTTGTACATGACTACTGGAAAAAGTGTCTGAAGTTGTCCATCAAAACAGGGGTGAAAGCCCCACATTCAAATATCTTTTCAGGGACTGAAAAATGCAGGTGTGGGATGTCAGCAAGGCCAGGGGAATGAGGAGGCTGGCAGGCCCCTGAAGCTGTGACATCTGCCTGGAGACAGGGACATGGGGGCGTCTGACCTGAGCATGGGGGGCCGTGAATGCTGCTCCGTGGCCCTGCTCAGCCCACTGGGGGCGGGGCGGCTGTGATGTTTGAACATGTGAGTGACCGTCGGTGGCCTCACCCTGTAGAAAGGTGCCCAGGCAGCCAGCTTTGACCACCTGGCGGACCCCAGCCAGAGGGTACCTATCCCTAGAGGTCAGGCATCTGATTCCATCTTTCTTGGACTGAGATTAGTCCTAATTCAAGTGCTCCCCCAAATAAACGAGCTGCAGGTGCCCACAGAGCATCCGGACGGGAAGGCAGCCCAGCGTGGGGGCGCGCGGGCTCTGTGGGAGTCAGCATTTGCCCTCAGCATGCTCTTCTGAATTCAGTGCCCGTTTCCAGCAACAAGCCGCCCTGTGGCTGCGGTGGGAGTCTCCGACCTGCTGGCTGTGGCTTGATTTCAGGATCCCTCTATTCGAGGGCAGTGATGCAGGTCCCAGGTGCTCAGGGCCGAGACACTCCCCCTGAGCATGCTTCACGGCTCTCCTAGCTGGTCTCCACTTGATCACTCCCAGCCACGGGATGCTCACTACCTTTGCTTTTAGCACTTTCCTGCGTTGAGGGGCCATGGCTCTCGGCCAGCCCTTCTGTCTATGGAGCTGAAATCTGCTGCCCAGGGTGCCTTCCCTGCCCCTCCTGTCATGGGTCCTACATCCAGAAGGGTCTCCTGTGTCTGAGCCACCCCCTAAAGGCTCAGACTCCAGCCATAGGGCAGAGGCCAGGGGAGATGGAGTCCCGCCCCCCACTCACCTTCTCCTCCCTGTCACGTGTTGACCCCCACTGCCCAGAGCATCCAGCTTTCCCCCTGTCCTCACCTTCAAAGGCTGGAGTTGGTGGTGGGCCCGGCTGGGCCCCATCAGTGGGACTTGGGAGGGCTACTGGAAGGGGTTGGACCCTTTGACCCCCCAGGTCACCCCTTTCCCAGAACCTTCCCTTGGGGAGCCAGGCAGGCGGCTGCCCCAGGCCCTGGCCAAGGACACAGAGGACGCCAGGCCACAGAGCGAAGCCCCGCAGTGGGCGCCACCTGGGACCCAGCACCCCATCAAGTCCCCCAGGCGGAAGCAGTTGGTGCCGGCAGTGGCCGGTCCGGGGCTCTCAGGACCAGGGCCTCCATCTGGACCTGAGATGACAGGGCTCCTGGTCACAGAGTGGCCCTTGCTGACGGGCCTCGCGGACAGAAACCTGAGCCAGAAGTGAGGTGCAGGCGGGGGGCCCCGAGACATTGCCAGCCACCTGTGTGCCCCTGTGGAGCTGGCGGACAGCCAGTCAATGCCGGGCTCCCAAAGAAAACACTCAGACACGCAGACACACGCAGACAGCATGCACCAGCACACCGGAGCCTCCCAGACCTGGGTCAGCACAGTGTTTGCTCCGAACCCACACCAGACCCCAGGCTGGCTGTGTCCCCTGGGGCCACACACGGGGCGTGTGGGTTGGTCCCCAGAGAGATCCCCCTTCCCCATGGCGCACACAGCCCTGCAGGCAGGCCCCAGCCTGGACCCCCCATGCTCACTGAGGCAATGGTGGGTGGACAGGACCCCGGAGCCCCTTGGATGTGAGAAGGTGGAGCGGCCTGTCTGGGGCCGAGGGTGGGGCCCTCCGACCGGGCAGCCTGGTGCCTAAAGAGGATGTGGCGGCTCCTTTCTGGAAGGCCCCATCCCATTTCAGCCATTCCCTGTTGGGTGAGGCGGCTGGCAGCCCCCAGCCTCACGGGGAGTCTGAGCACAGGGAGGCTGTTTTGCTTTCATCCCCCCCAAAGGCACATGGGTCCGGCCACGCAGTGTCTGACCTCAGGGGGCCTCACCAGGCCCCAAACAAAGAAGGTTCTGGATCTTTATGGAAGCAAGGAGCCCTGGGGCCTCTAGCTGACTCCAGCCCACTCAGCCATCAAAGAGCCCGGGGCTCCCTCGGGGGTGCCCTCTGCACCCACTCTAGGAGCCCCTGATCCCCGGCAGCACCTTCCAGAGCAGGCAGAGAAGGCTCAGGTCTGTGGAGCCCAACAGCCACTTTTAGGAAGGAGAGTCCAGCAGGGTGGTGAGCGTCTCAAGGCCGAGCCAGGAAGCGCCTTTGCCTGGGTCTGTGTGCACCTCCACAGGCAGGGCCCGGACGAGGGGGTCTGAGCTCGAGGCTGGAGTGTCCCGGCTCCCAGCCTCCATCCTGCCCCTTCCCCCAGGTGGGGTCCGCCCAGAAGGACGCATGCTCTTGATGGGGAAGTGGCCCGGGGCTGTGCCAGGCACCTTCCAGAAGGGGCAGCGGGGCCCACGCTGCTCCACGTGTGTCCAGACCTGCCCTCAACCCCTTGGACCACAAGGTGAGGGTGAGGCCCCCTGAGCCCCCAGCGGGCCCTCCTTGTCCCAGACGGAGGCTCTGAGGCCTGGAGACCAATAGGGCTTGGGGTGGACCAGGGCGGGCTCACAGAGCATCTAGCTGGGAAGCCCGTGGCAATGCGCAGGGAGATCCGGGAGTCCCCAGACGGGGCCCTGAGGAAGTGAGGACAGCACCCCAGGAGCGCCAGGGCGTCCAGGACGCAGGGCATGGGCGTGTGCGAGACCCGCCCTGCTCTCTTCAGCCTGGTCAGTGGAAGCAGGAGGGAGGGTGGAGGCCAAGGCAGGGAGGCACGGCCACGCTCGCTCTAGTTCATTCATTCCTCTGTCACTCCCAGTCACTCACTGAGTCACTCGTTCATTTGCTTGCTCACTCATTCACTCACTCACTCATTCACTCACTCCATCACTCAGTCACTCCCTCATTCACTCATTCATTGAGTCACTCATTCATTTGCTTGCTCACTCATTCACATGCCCACTCACTCATTTATTCACTCACTGACTGATTCCCTCACGCGTTCACTCAGTCACTCATTCCTCCAGTCACACATTCCCTTACTCATTCATTCACTCATTCATTCACTCATTCACTCACTCATTAACTCACTTATCAGTCGCTCACTCATTCATTAAGTCATTCATTCATCTGCCTGCTCACTCATTCACTCAGTCATTCACTCATTCATTCATTGGATAACTCATTCACTCACTCATTGACTCATCATTCATTAATTCACTCACTCACTCACTCACTCACTCATTCACTCACTCACTCACTCATTCATTCACTCATTCACTCACTCACTCATTCACTCATTAACTCACTTATCAGTCGCTCACTCATTCATTAAGTCATTCATTCATCTGCCTGCTCACTCATTCACTCAGTCATTCACTCAGTCATTCATTGGATAACTCATTCACTCACTCATTGACTCATCATTCATTAATTCACTCACTCATTCACTCACTCACTCATTCACTCATTCACTCACTCACTCATTCACTCATTCACTCACTCACTCATTCACTCACTCACTCATTCACCACTCATTCACTCACTCACTCACTCATTCACTCACTCACTCATTCACTCACTCACTCATTCACTCACTCATTCACCATTCATTCACTCACTCACTCACTCATTCACTCACTCACTCACTCATTCATTCACTCATTCACTCACTCACTCATTCACTCATTAACTCACTTATCAGTCGCTCACTCATTCATTAAGTCATTCATTCATCTGCCTGCTCACTCATTCACTCAGTCATTCACTCATTCATTCATTGGATAACTCATTCACTCACTCATTGACTCATCATTCATTAATTCACTCACTCATTCACTCACTCACTCATTCACTCATTCACTCACTCACTCATTCACTCACTCACTCATTCACCATTCATTCACTCACTCACTCACTCATTCACTCACTCACTCATTCACTCATTCATTCAATCACTCATTCACTCACTCACTCACTCACACTGTACTCAGCCTCAGTGGACACCAGACACTGTTCCAGATGCTGAGATAGAGCTGTGATCAAAACAAACTCCTCTTGTGAGGAGCTTGCATTCCAGGAGCAGAACCTTGGGACCCCCACCTACACTCAACACCTGGATTGTGGCGGGTGTGGCTGTGGGGATGGGGCTCCATCCTGGAGGGGAAGACTTGCCTCCAGCCACACCCAAGGAACAGAGGGGGACGCCCTCACCAGCTCCATGCTCCGCTCAGCGCCTCACTGGCCTACCCTGAGGCCCCCCTGTGCACCACCCCCCGGGCAGGCACACAGGAAGGGGAGATGGGCTCAGGATGAATGAGGTGGATCAAAGGCACAGATAAGGCCACGCAGAGCAGGGTCCGGAAGCATTTAGGGCCTGGGGAGGAGGGACTGCTGCCCTGGGAGCTCCATCTCCAGGCCAGCCTCAGCTGACTGCGCCCGGCTCTCGTCACCGGCACACAGAAGCCACGCCGGGGTCTGGGCAGCTGTCAGCGGGGTGAGGGGTCCAAAGCCTGACATCCAGCTCTGTAGCCAAGTCAAACCCCCACAAGCCCTGGGGGAGCCCCTGCCCCCTGAGCCTCAGTTTCCCCACCTGTCGATGGGTGCCTTGCCCCCACCAGACCCCCACTGGTTAGGGGCTCCCACGGGAGCTCTGTGGACAGATGGGGCAGCCTGGGAAGGGCATGGGTGGGAGGATGGGAGATGGAAGGGTGTCGGGGCCCGGGGCAGAGGCCCAACCTCCCTGGATCAGCCCCTGGGGTACTCCTGTCCTGGGCATCCTCTGGGCAGCGCTGGAGTGACCACCTCCTGCAGACAGCCACCCCTTGGGCCGCCTCTCCTGAGCTGCAGACTCACCTGCATGGCCGCTCCACGTTCCCTGGAGCCGGAACCACCTGCCCTCACTCGCACCTGGGGCAGCTCCATCCGGTCACCCCAGCTGGGATCTGAGGTCCCCCTTCATGCCCTCTCCCTGGGGCTCAGGTCGAGTTGGTCTCGGATCTTATCGAGCCCGCCCTCCTGATAATTTCTCACCTGTGTCTCCTCTCCGCTGGAAGCCCTGCCCACGGCCCGCCCACGGGCCCTGTGCCCTCTGGCCCCCTTCCCCCACTCCCAGACACGCCTGCACGTTGCAGGGCCCACTGTCTCGGCCCCTCGGAGGCCCCCTCCCTCCTTGCCTCTCGCGCCTGGGCTGCCGCGGGGGCTCCTGACTGGGCACCCCAGAGATCTCCCGGGGCCCGGCTAAGAGGCAAAGTTCTGCCTGTGGGCCAGCCCGGCCGCCCGGCTCGGAAATCACGCCAGCCACCCCAGCACAGCCCAGCGGCTGGACTCGCCCGGTGCCCAGCACCTACTTCAGGCCACCGTCATCTTTCTCTCCAGGACTCCAACCCCCTCCAGGTCTGCATCCTCTATGCCTCTTCTGGTCTGGGCTTCCTAGATCCACACCCTCCATGTGGCCCCCAGGTTCCTGCCCGATGGACCCTGCCGGCCCCTCCAGGGTGCAGACACTCACATCCAGGGCAGTGGGAGCCGTGGAGAGCTTTCACCAGTGGCCGAAGTGCCGCCACGGGTTCCCCGGGGCAGGGGCTGGGCGTGGGGCGGGACCTCCCGCGGCCTCGAAGCCCTGAGCACCGGATCCCTCTGAGTGGATCTGAGCCTCAAACTGCTGCTTTCTGCCCCACCCACCGCTCCCCAGCCCACCCTCCTGTCCTCACCGTCCTCTAGGTGCGGTCCCCTGGGTCTCCAGGGACCTGGCGGCCAAGCTGGCGCTGG
Source organism: Capreolus pygargus (assembly GCA_012922965.1). Taxonomy (NCBI): domain Eukaryota; kingdom Metazoa; phylum Chordata; class Mammalia; order Artiodactyla; family Cervidae; genus Capreolus; species Capreolus pygargus. Next base: position 365,022 of record SNSB01003920.1, on the reverse strand, counting down.
CACCTCCCGGCCGTGCCCCTCAGCCTTCTTGCCGGCTCCATCCTCGCCCCCCGGACGCGTCGTGTCCCTTGCGCTTGGCCAGCCCCTCCTCCTGTCCCCCTGCTGGACGTCGCCCACCCTGAGGGCCAGGCCTCCCAGGCGGCCCGCTCCCCACTCCAGTCTTCAGCCCTGAATGTGACCCAGCGCGTGGCCAAGGGGCGGCCCCGGGGGACAGCCCACGAGCAGCTCGGTTTCCAGCCGTCAGAATGAGGGGCTCCCTCTCCTCCTCGGGAAGATGGAAGGGGGCTGCATGATCTGCAGGAGGAGCCTGGGTCCTGGAGTCCCACCTGGAGGCCCCTCTGAACACCCACCTGAGCGGTTATGCCAGCTGGAGGAAGAACATGGGCTGTGGGAGAGGGCAGCTGGCTCCCCGAAGGACGTCCCCCGCCGGGGCCTCGCCGATGACTTGGTGCAGGGCTGCCGAGCATTGAAGGCCCCGCGGGCGCGGTGGGCTGATCCGCAGTCACTTCTGCGGCCCTCAGGCCTGGGAGGCCGTCGGTGTTGTCAGCTGCACAAGCTCTTCATTTTTTTTCCTAAGTCTACTTTTTCTTGTGTTTTATAAAGAGGCTGAGTTTTGTTTATTTTTTTTTTTCATGCTATGAAAATCATGTGTCTTTGCAGAAGGCACCTTGGATGGTGGAGCAGGAAATTGGAGAAGAAATATCGCTCAGAGCACAGAGGTGAGGGAGGGCTCCCACCAATGCCATCTCGGCCCTGTCTCATCACTCGAGTGGTGGTTCTGGCATTTGAAACGGGGTGAGGAGGGAGCTGACGGCAGGCAGACAACGGCGCTCGGGGTTGTGATTGAGTTACTCGATGGAAGGACGGTGAAAACTCGAGGGCAGCGCGTGCACACTGGGGACCCGAGCAGGAAAGCCAGTCCCTCGTGCCTCCCAGAGAGAGGTGAGCTCGAGGGTGACCGTCAGGTGTCCAAGCCTTGGGCGCGGGGCTGATGCCACCGCCCTGCTCGGGAAAACCTGGGGCCCCGACGGTGGAGCCGGTGTGACTGGATGGATGCCCTCAGGAGGCTGAGCTCCAGCCTGAGCCGGGCGGGCATTCGGAGCCTGCGTGGGGGGGGCCGCCCTCCCTGTGAGGAGCCGGGTCCTTTCCTGGCCTGCAAGCTGCTGCAAGCCTGGCATCACCGCGTGACCCAGCCTGCAACACGCAAGAGCTTACCAGAGGGGAGGGAGGGACGGACAGGGACAGACCCCGAGTGTCAGCAGTGGGGGTGACGACCACGCGTGTGAGGGTTTAGGGGAGTGCCGGCGGGACGCGCGCGTCCAACGCAGGCTGGCAATTTCCGTTTCCGAAAAATCGGTTTTTGGTGCTGTGTCCGTTTCTGGTGTACAGCAAAGCGACTTAGGTGAATATATTCTTTTTGCTTTCTTTTCCACTCCAGGTTATCACGAGATATTGAATACAGTTCGCTGTGCTGTCCAGTAGGTGCCTGACGTTTCTGTGTTTATTCACAGGAGCGTGTGTCTGCTGATCCCAAGCTCCTGGTGTATCCTGCTCACCTCCTTTCCCCCTTGGTAACCACAGGTTTTGTTTCTATGTCTGTGAGTCTATTTCTGTTTGTGTCATTTTCTAGATTCTGCTAGACTAGACATCTAGTCTAACTGACATCATAGACTATTTGTCTTTCTCTGTCTGACTTACTTCCTTAGCATGATAACCCCAAGGCCCATCCATGTTGCTACAGATGCCACTGCTTTATTTTTCACAGCTGAGTAAGATTCCACTGCGTGTGTGTGCGTGTGTGTGAATCGCTGAGTTGCGTGTGACTCTTTGAGACTGCATGGACTCAGCCCACCAGGCTCCTCTGTCCATGGAACTCTCCAGGCAAGAACACTGGTGTGGGTTGCCATTCTCTTCTCCAGGGGATCGTCCTGGCCCAGGACCGAACCCAGCTCTCCCGCATCACAGGCAGATTCTTTGCCATCTGAGCCAGTGTGGAATGATAGATATATATTTACATACACCACATCTTCTTTATTCATTCATCTGTCAGGGGACATCTGGATTGTTTCCGGGTCTTGACTGTTGTAAATAGTGCTTCTGTGAACACAGGGATGCATGTACTTTTCCGAATTATGGTTTTGTCCAGATATTTACCCAGGAGCGGGACTACTGGATTGTTGTTATTGCTGTTCAGTCTCTAAATCCTGTCCAACTCTTTGTGACCCCATAGATTGCAGCATGCCAGGCTTCCCTGTCCTTCACTGTCTCCCGAAGTTTGCTCAAACTCATATCCATCGAGTTGGTGATGCTATATAACAATCTCATCCTCTGCACCCCCTTCTTTTGCCTTCAATCTTTCCCAGCATCAGGGTCTTTTCCTATGAGCTGGCTCTTGGCATCAGGTGGCCCAAGTATTGGAGTTTAAGCTTCAGCATCAGTCCTTCTAATGAATATTCAGGACTGATTTCCTTTAGGATGGACTGGTTTAATCTCCTTGCAGTCCAAGGGACTCTCAAGAGTCTTCTCCAGCATCATAATTCAAAAGCATCGATTCTTTGTGCTTGGCCTTCTTTATGGACCAGCTTTCACATTCATACATGACTACTGGAGAAACCATAATTTTGACTATATAGATCTTTGTGGGCAAAATTATATCTCTGCTTTTTAATATGCTTCCTAAGTTTTTCTTAGCTTTTCTTCCAAGGAGCAAGTGTCTTTTAATTTCATGACAGTGCTCACTGTCCACAGTGATTTTGGAGCCCAAGAAAACACAGTCCATCCCTAACCTTCCTCCCTGGACTTTTCAGAGTGCCCTCATAGTCCAGTTGTTGGGATTACTAACTGTCAAGCGCCTCAATATCAATGATAAATTCAGAGAGCGTGAAAAGGACCACTGAGTGGGTCTGTGAGCCCAGTAGACCAGTGTAGCTGGAAGTCGACCTGACTTTGTTTATTTCTTGACCCGTGGGTCTCCTCGTTAACAGGGACCCATGGCAGCTCTTCAAGATCAGGGTACTGGTGATCTGTATTTAACACCCCACAAGTGTGGGTCCCCTTTCCTGAGCACACGGGTACTTGAGTGAATGGCTGTGGTTACTCCGGGGGAACGGTCGAGGGACCCCAACAACTGTACTT
>SNSB01003920.1:233872-361877 GCA_012922965.1 Capreolus pygargus | reverse complement strand
ACCGTGATGTGCGGGGCCTTCCCCTCTGCAAAGAGCAGGCTCTGGGTCTGAGACCGTGATGTGGGGGCCTTCCCCTCTGCAAAGAGCAGGCTCTGGGTCTGAGACCGTGATGTGCGGGGCCTTCCCCTCTGCAAAGAGCAGGCTCTGGGTCTGAGAACAAATGCGAACGCAGCTGCAGGCCGTGGCTGGGCTCTGCAGTGGGGCCGCCATACCTTCAGCCTCTTTCACGTCCATCCCTTTCGAGAGCAGCTCCACTGAGACACAGGCAACCTGTGGACACTTGCAGCTCACAGCCTGATAGATTTCGACACGTGTCAAACTCACCCACACGTATGTTGTGTAAAGCGCAGCCACAGCTGGGTGGCACACACACCCATGGCTCCCAAGGCGGCCTCGTGCCCCTGCCCCACCGGCCCCACTGAAAATGCTCACTGTCGCCTCTTCCAGAGCTTTCGATCCTTGGAGCCAGCCAGGGAGCCCTCCTGTTTCCTTGGTCTTGCATTCCGCACTGACCCTGCCGCCCTGGGGGCTCAGCCGGTAAAGACTCTGCCTGCAGTGCGGGGGGCCTGCGTTCCGTCCCTGGGTTGGGAGGATGCCCTGGAGAAGGGAAAGGCTGCCCACTCCGCTGTTTTGGCCTGGAGAATCCTGTGGACTGTGTAGTCTATGGGGCTGCGAAGAGCCGGACACGACTGAGCGACTTTTGGGCTACTGCTGCGACTGCCTTCCTTAATTCACCCCTTCTCACCGCCTAGTGGAATCTGTCACACAGAGTTACCCCTGTTTGCTGTTATCTCTTTTTCTGCTGATGGACATTTGTTTCCAGTTTGGGACTTTTCCGAATAAAGGTGTCATGAACATCCGCTTACAAGTCTTCGTGAGGACATGCATTTTTCCTCTTGGATAAATACTGAGGTGGGGAGTGGTTGCGGAATATATATGGTAGGTGGGAGTGGCTGGGGTATATATTTGGGAGGTAGAGAATGGTTGGGGTATATATATGGGAGGGGGAGTGGTTAGGGCATATATATGGTAGATGTATATTTGATCTTTTACGAAACTGCCCTTTGGTGCTTCCCTGGTGGGAGAATGGAAAAGAAACCACCTACCAAAGCAGGGGATGTGGTTCGATCTCTGGTCCAGGAAGACCCCACACGCCAGGGCAACTGGGCCTGTGCACCACGGCGACGGAAGCCTGCACGTCCCAGGGCCTGAGCCCAAACTCGTGGGCCTCTGCGGCACCCCTCCTGACGCCCAGGCGACCCGAGCCAGCAGCTGGCAACCCCCGAGCCCGCGTGCTGCAGCGCTGCAGCCCGGGCTCTGCAACGAGAGATGCCACCGCAAGCTGTGCGCGGCAACTGCAGAGCGGCCCCGCTCCCCGCAGCTGGAGGGGAGAGCCCTCGTGCGGAGGCGAAGACCCCGCCCAGCCGAAGGTAAACGGGCACACACAGCGCTGTGGGCGGGTCTATCTCAGGCAAAGGTTTAAGAAGTTTGTTTTTAAAAAAGGAGCTTCACGTTGGAATGTAAGTTGATACAGCCACTGCGGAGAAGAGTGTGAAAGCTCCTTAGAAAACTAACAGGAGAGTCGCCGCCTGGTCCAGCAATCCCACTCCTCGGCGTGTATCCAGAGAAAACTCTAGTTCGAAAAGACACAAGCACCCCAGTAGCAGCGCTCTTTACAACAGCGAATCACAGGAGCCACCTAAGTGTCAATCAACGGAAGACCGCGTCAAGAAGACGCAGTGTGTTTATACAAGGGAATATTACTCGGCCATAAAAAGGAAATAAGCAGCGCCTTTTGCAACAACGTGGCTGCACCTAGAGATGATCAGACTAAGCGAAGTAAGTCAGACAAAGACAAGCAGGGACATCACTTGTATGTGGAACCCAAAATATGGCAGAAAAGAACCTCTCCGTGAAACAGAGTCAGAAACGCAGACACAGGGAACAGATCTGAGGCTACCCCCGGGGCATGAATCCCAGCTGGCGCTGGAGATAAAGAACCCGCCTGCCCATGAAGGAGACATAATGAGGCATGGGTTCGATCCCTGGGTCGGCAAGATCCCCTGGAGAAGGAAATGGCAGCCCAGTCCAGTATTCTTGCCTGGAGAATCCCATGGGCACAGGAGACTGGCGGGTACAGTCCATGGGGTCACAGAGTCAGATAGGAGTGAGCAACTAAATGACCAGCAAGAGCAGTGGTGGTGTGACTGATCACTAACCGCCTGTGAGCGATCACGCCGGGAAGGATGGGGAGGAGGGCATGAGACGAGCCCTGTGGAACTCCAGGTCTGACCCCGCAGCGGCTTCTAGGGGCCCTGTCGTTGGGGACACGTTTGGACCCTTCAGAACGCACGTCACTTCCCCTGTGAAGTCGGTCTCATGGGGCCTGGCGGGGCTTGGCTCTGCAGATAGCACAGCCCTCACCAGGGGTTTCCGTGGCCGTGTCCAGGGCGGCGTGGAAGCCCCAGCGGGGAGCAGCGTGTCCTGGAGCAGGAGACGGCCCTGCACGCCCTGATGCGGGAGCAGCACCTGCCGGACCGGAGTTGAATGTTCTGCCCACGGCCCAGCTAGAGGGGCTCCTTGGTGAGTATCAAAGGCCTTCGTCAGGAAATGTGTTGATCCCCGAACCGAGGGCTAGAAGCAGGGGCCCACCGCCCCCTCGCCACCCCGCCCACAGCCTGCCCAGGGCTGGGCTCTGTCCCCGACTCTGGCCAGGGGCATGAACCACAGGCCCCGGCTGACCCCGGGGCCTCAGTGTCCTGATGTCCAGTGAGCAGCCGGCCAGTGGAGAAGCCCCGCTCAGTGGAAGGAGACAGGGCTGCCGCCCAGCACGCCCTTGGCGGGACGCATGCGGGGCTCGGGTGAGCGGGGGTGCCTGCTGGTCCTCCTGGCCTAGGGGGGGCCATGAAGGGACAGGGCTGGCGGCCCTGGCCTCAAAAGGGTGTGCTCCGGGGCTCGGACCACCCAGGCGAGGGGTGGAGGCAACTTAGGGAAGGGGGTGGTCCCAGTTCGGGTCTGCTGCAGCTGAAGGTCACACAGAGGGCAGCCTAAACAGACGGGATTTATTTCTCACAAAACTGGAGGCCACGAGTCCAAGGCTGGCTTAGGGAGCCTGGTCAGGGTCCCCTTTCCAGTTCTCAGATGGCACCTTTTAGCTGAGGCCTCTCTTGTGGGGGGCGAGGGGGCTTGGTGGGGTCCCTTTCTTGGGGGTTCTCATCCCATTACGGGGGCTCCTGGTGCAGGTGAGAGGCCCTGAACCGCTCTCCCTCGGACGGAGGCTTCTGGAGGAGCAGGGAGCGCTAAGCTCAGCGGTGGAGGGAAGGCAGAATGGGCTGGGGTCAGGCCACAGGGCAGCCAGAGGTCCACACCACAGGCACGTGGGTGAGAGTCTGCAGAGGCGCTGGAGTTAGAAAAGGAAGGGACAGAGGAGCCTTCCAGGGGAGAGGGGGCAGAGACGGGCCCAGAGGGCATGAAGACAGAGGAGCGTGTGGGGCGTCGACAATGGAGAATGAGGGTGGGCAACAGGGCGTCCAGAACGGAGAATGGGGGTGAGTTACGGAGAATGGGGATTGGGAACAGAGCATCAGGAATGGAGTAGGGAGAAGTGAGGGATGGTGGAGAAAGAATACAGAGCGTTAATAATGGAGTACGGAGTACAGAGAACAGGAAGTGAAGCGTGGAGCAGTAATCGTGGAGGACGGAATAGAGTGTGGGGGTAAGGAGTGTAGAGTGTTAGTGGAGCATGGAGTACGGGAAATAAGGGACAGAGGATGGAATATTAAGAATGGAGTATGGATTGCAGAGCTCTGTTGACAGAGATGGAGAGTGCAGGCTTGAATGGAATACGGAGCATGAAGAAGAGGGGATCGAGAACGGAGTCTTCATACTGGGGTGCAGAGAATGCAGGGCAGAGCGCTAGCGGCGGAGCGTGAAGCACTGGGGATGCAGAACTGAAGGGAGGAGCATGTGGAGAATGAGAGTCGGAGCAGGGGCTGTTAATCACGGAGCACGGAGAATGGAGCACCATTGTGGACTTGGGCGTGGAGTGTGGAGAATAGGTGATAAGGAATGGACTGTAGAGTGTTAACAACAGAGCGTAGAGTACAGAGTGTGAGTTATGGAGAATAAAAGCATGGAAAATGGGGTGCAGAGTATTAGTAATGGAGTGTGAGACATGGAGACTGGAATATTCAGTGGGGAGCATGGAGAACAAGAAATGGGGCCTGGACGCTTAATAATGGAATGTGGAGTGTGGGGAATAGAGTGTGGAGTGTTAATGCTGGAGCGTGGAGTGCTGAGGACGGAGAGTGGAGTGTCAGGTATTAAAGGAGTCCGTCAAGGCTGCCTACTGTCACCCTGCTTATTTAACTTATATGCAGAGCACATCATGAGAAACGCTGGGCTGGAAGGAGCACAAGCTGGAATCAAGATTGCTGGGAGAAATATCAATAACCTCAGATATGCAGATGACACCACCCTTATGGCAGAAAGTGAAGAGGAACTAAAAAACCTCTTGATGAAAGTGAAACAGGAGAGTCAAAAAGCTGGCTTAAAGCTCAACATTCGGAAAACTAAGATCATGGCATCTGGTCCCATCACTTCACTGGAAATAGATGGGGAAACAGTGGAAACAGTGTCAGGCTTTATTTTGGGGGGCTCCAAAATCACTGGAGATGGTGATTGCAGCCATGAAATTAAAAGACGCTTACTCCTTGGAAGGAAAGTGGAGACCAACTTAGGTAGCATATTGAAAAGCAGAGACATCACTTTGCCAACAAAGGTCAGTCTAGTCAAGGCTATGGTTTCCCCAGGGGTCATGTATGGATGTGAGAGTCGGACTATAAAGAAAGCTGAGCGCTGTAGAATTGATACTTTTGAACTGTGGTGTTGGAGAAGACTCTTGAGAGTCACTTGGACTGCAAGGAGATCCAACCAGTCCATCCTAAGGGAAATCAGTCCTGGGTGTTCATTGGAAGGACTGATGCTGAAGCTGAAACTCCAATACTTTGGCCACCTGATGCGAAGAGCTGACTCATTGGAAAAGACCCTGATGCTGGGAGGGATTGGGAGCAGGAGGAGGAGGGGACGACAGAAGATGAGATGGCTGGATGGCATCACCGACTCGATGGGCATGAGTTTGAGTAAACTCCGAGAGTTGGTGATGGACAGGAAGGCCTGGTGTGCTGTGATTCATGGGGTCGCAAAGAGTCAGACAGGACTGAGTGACTGAACTGAACTGAGCACATGGAGTGTTAACGCTGGAGCGTAGAGAACAGAGTGCTCCTGCCAGCTTGCCCATAGGGCCCCTCGAGGTGGCGATCTGCTTCAGAAGCCGTGGCCCCCGACGGACCTTGAGGGCAGTGTGCTCAGTCAGACAGGGGCCAGGGCTGCACGCTCTCGGTCAGCTGTGGTGTCTGAAACATCTCGGACACGAGGAAGAGACTGGGTTGCCCCAGATAGGGGCGTGGTGTGGCCCAAATGAGCAAAGAGGTCCCAAGTCAGGGGGTCCTTGATCAGCCAGGCCAGCGCCACAGAGCGCAGGGCGGCTGAGGATGTCTGCAGCGGGACCACACTCCTGCACCAGAGTTGATGCCACCTGGGTACTGCCATGAGGAAACCGAGGTGGGGTGGGGGCCACGGGGCCCTGGACGAGCGGGAGGACGGGTGGGGCCAGGGGCCAGAGGTGCGGGGGCCAGCGCGGGGCTCCCGGGGGGCTGGGGCAAGGAGGGAGGGCCAGCGCCGGCACTCAGGGCTCGGGCTCCGGAAGGGTGCTGCGCGCACAAATGAGAATCACCCAGAATGCAGGCGGGAGGAGGGTCAGAGGGCAGGGGTGAGGAGGTGGCAAGTGCCCAGGGCCGAGGGGAGGCCTGAGGCTGGGAGGAGCACAGCCGGGAAGGCAGGGTCTGTGCCCTGAGGGTGACATGAGCCTCGAGGCTGGGAGGTCTTGGGGGACAAGAAAATGGTCTGGAAGCCCAGTGGTGAGTGAGGAGGAGGCTCTCCCACCTCCAGGCTGAGGGCCCCAGCCTCCACTGTGGCCCCTCACTCTCCTTAAGGCTGGGAAAACCTAGGTGTCCACCTGCCCGCAGAAGGAGCCAAGGTTTGGGAGAGACGGGGGGACCGGCTCTCTGCGCCTTACAGACCCTGCTGCCAGCAGACACACTAGCTTCGGCCTCCACCACCCGGGGCCCCTCTTCCAATCGGAGCCTCCCTCCCTGCCCTCTCCATCTCTGGCTCCCAAGCTTCTGGGCAGGTTTCCACCAGCCAGATCCTGTCAAGGAGGAGGACGGAGGCTTGAGAAACTGGGACCCTGACGGCCCCTCCTAAAACCACCTGAGCACACCCAGGCTTGCGCGCCTCCACGTGACTCCGACCTCGGGGCGCGCCTGCCCACCCAGCCCGCAGACACGCACCCGCCTGCCCAGCCCTGGCCCAGCCCTGCCGAGCCTGCATGGAGCGGCCGCAGCTGACTGATGGGGCAGCTGCCTGCAGCCCCGCCGCAGCCCCCCGGGGCTCAGAGCGCCCATCGACCTGCCCGAGGCGGGCGGCCAGGCGCCGGAACGGAGTGGGGGCGCCTGCGAGCCGTCACCCCGGGCCCAGGTGAAGGCCATGGGAGGGGAGGGGGTGTTGCACAAGCCAGGAAGCAAAGGTTGGGGAAAAACAAATGTTATAAAAAAGGCAACTTTCCATCCCTTCCACGAAAAGGCCCTCCGTCCAGCCTGTGGCAAGCAGGGCAGCCTGCCAAGGCGGCTCGCCCACACACATCAGGTCCCTTCCAGGACACCCCCCAGCCCCAGCCCCGGGTCTTGGTCCCACCCCCCAGCAGTTCTCTCCCGAGGGGAAGGGGCTTGGGCCTGTCCACTCCCCGTGCGGCCTGGGACCGAGCCTGGCCACCTGTCATCAAGCTGAGTGACAGTGATGGGCTGGGGAGCATGTCGTGGGGTGGGGGTGGGCGAGAGCCCATCTCCTGCCCCTCCTCGACCCTTCCCTCCCACCGCAGGGATGCCCCCTGGGGCCTCCCCAGCTCCAGGCAGCCCCCAGACCACAGACAGGCCAAGACCTGACCGGGATCCGAGAGCAGATGGGGAAACTGAGGCCGGGGGAGGAGGGGTGGGAGGGCGCAGGGAGCACCCCAGCCCTGCATCCCGGGGTGGGAGTCGGGCTGGCCTGGTACTGCCAGAGCCCCCCAGCCCGCCCCCTCTGCCGTGCCCTCCTGCCGGGCTGTGCCGGGCTGGGAAGGGCGCTGGCAGGCGGAGCCGGTGTGACTGTCAGGGCAGACCCCACTGGGCGGACACAGCGTCTGGTTCAGGGCCCCAGGACGTGCTAAGGAGGGTGGAGGTGGGCTTGGTGTGGCCGAGGTCCATGGAGCTCCCCCACTGGGCCTCCCTGGGTCAGGGCTCGCCCTTGCTCAGGAACCTTCTATGGCTCCCCAGCACCTGCTGCAGGACAGCCCTCCTGCCCCTCAAGTGGGGAGGGGCCCCAGCCGCTGCACCCCTCCCCACCCCGTGGCCCAGGTCCCAGCATCGAGGCGGAAGGGGCACCCACCTAGTGGGCCCCGCCCAACGTGTGTCCAGTGGCCTCTGGGGAGACCCCCAAAGAAATGGAGCCCGAAGGACTGGTCCAGAGCCCAGTGCTTCCCTGGAGGGGGGTGGGATGTCAGCTTAGGGGCCGGGGAGGCCTCCTGCTGCGAGGGTCCGCAGAGGGCAGCTGAGTCTGACAAGCTTGGGAACGAGGGTGAGCTGCGCCCATGTCCCTAGCAGCCAGGAGACTCTGGGAGCCCCCCAGGGCCAAGGGAGTGTCCTCGGGACCCGCCCGATAGAGCTGAGCTGGGGGCCCAGGAGTGCCCCCTGCCCCCCGCCTTCCTGGCCCAGCGACCCCCCGGCCCCCGCCCGGGCCTCCAGCACTCGGGCCTCCCCACCCAGCCTCTCCCAGGCCGCGGCCGCACCCCAGCCCCCCTCAGGCTTTTCCAGAGCTGCCCAGTCCCTCCTTCCTGCCCCCAACCTCCACCCCGTTGGTGCCCCTGGAGACCCCTTCCACAGGCACAGACTGGGTCCAGCCGCGTGGCCCGGGGTCTCAGCCCCGGCTCGGCCTCGGGAGGGGCCTCCACGACCCGCCCCAGAGGCCTGGCCCAGCGCAGGGGAGGGTGGGGGGGATGTGGTCAGAGGGCAGAGGCTGCAGGGCTGCCGGGGGGCCGGGAGATGCTTGTCAGGAAACCCCGGGCTTGGGGAGCAGCTGGCAGGGGTAGGCAAGGGTCCTCACACTGGGGAGGGAGCTGGGGGGTCCCCCCAAACCCGCTCAGCCCAAAAAAGCTCAGCCCACACGTGTCCTTGTCCTGCAAACAGCTGAAATGTTGTTGTCTCCTGCGCCCCCGTGAGGTCAGCGGACCTCATGACACCCACTTTGGCCTCTGAGGTGGGGTGCTTGGGGGGGTACGGTGGGGGGGACCCCTGCCCCCCTCCCAACCAGCCCCCAAGCCGGGCCTTCCTTCCTGCTTTCTCTGCCCGGGGCAGCCCAGAAGCCTGAAAAGAAGGCAGCTCTTTCCAGGTGAGGCTCCGCCCCCTCTCCCTTCCCTGAAACTGGGGACCCTCCTGCTGGGCACAGAGACCCCTCAGCCCCTGGGCCCAGCAGGCCGGCCGCACAGTCCTAAGGGAGCCCCAGGTCTGGCCTGGGCAGGACCCTCACTCCAGCTGCAGGCTGGGCCCTGCCCGTGGTTCTCGCGTGGGCTGAAGCTTTCAGGAACACAGCACGACCCCTGATCTCCTGGGAGCAGACCCTGGGGGTCACAGCACTCAGCACGTGAATGCTGAGCCCCGGCCGCAGGAGGAGGCTCCCAGGAGGCTGGTCTTCAGCTTTCCAGGCCGGCCAGCAGGCCTCAGTCTAAACAGAGGACGCTGATAAGAGGGCGGTGGCCAGGACGCCCAGGCCACCCACCTCCGCATGGCCTCCTGGGTGCTGCAGGCCTCCAGGGAGGGACACTCAGGAAGGACGGCCCGCGTGCTGGCCATTCCACCCCAGTGGGGGAGCAGGCCTGCACCTGGGGAGCCTGGGCCCCAGGAGCCCGTTCCCTGGGCCTTGGGTCAGGGGGTGCGGCCCAGAGACAAGCAGACCAGGTCCCTGTGATGGGGAGTCACTAGGGAGAAAGAGGGGGCCACGGGCACCCCAGGCCCCGTGAGCTGCTGGCAGGACCCCTGAGGAACCAGAGGCTTGACGCTGTCCGGGGGCGGGAGGAGGGGTGGTGGTCACACACGTCCACTGCCCTCAGGGCCAGGGTCCTCAGGACACAGTCCCCCACGGTGTGAACCGGCAGTGTAGCAGCCCCTCCCTTCTAGGGGGTCTCAGCACAGAGGAGGGGCTTCCCTCATCCCTGTGGAGCCCCCTTCGGATCACTGTGCTTGGGGGGAGGCTGGAGATGGGTCCGGTGGAGGGGAGCCTCTAGGCAGGCGGGAACCCCAGACTCTGGTGGGGGGGCGTGTCAGAGTCCCTCGAGAGGGGTGAGGGGAAATCCTCAAGACCCTGCCTCTGTTGGCTGACCCCGCAAGGCTGGGGTTGATGGAAGCCACATGCCTTCCCAGGAGAGGGGCTCTGCGCCCCCCTCCCCGCCCCCTAAGCCCAGCCGTGCTCCGCCAACCCCCCACCCCGGCCAGCTCATGCTGGTCACTGTGGTGCTGGTGGCCTCTTTGTCTCGGCGTCTCCCAGGCAGCCCAGGGTCCCTCCTCCTCGGCTGGTGGGCGAGGTCTGCTCGGCAGGGTCCTTCCATGCCTCCCTCCCTGGCTGGGCCCCTCCTCCCACCTCCTGGCGCAGGAAGGGGGCGGACTACTGGAGCAGGCCCCCCTGGTGGGCCGCGGCAGAGGGTGCCCCGGCCACACGCTCAGAAGCACCCAGGGGGTTCCCCAGGGGCTCCGACCTGCCCTGACGGCCTATGATCCAGCTGCAGAGCCAGGGTCTGCACAGGCAGTGGCTGTGGACCCCCCAGCCCCCCAGGGCCCCAGGACGCAGGATCGGGACTCTGCCAGCCCACCTCCAGGGCCTTGCTGTGGCCCGCCCGCCCAGACACTCAGGATCCACTCCTGGGCTGATGGTGTCTCCACCCTGCCCTGTCTCTGGCCACCCCAGGGGCAAGGGTGTGCCTCCCGAGATGACTGCCCCCTTAGCAAAGACTTCCATGGGTGCACAGCCCCCACACCCAGCTTCTGGGCACGGCCCAGGGGTCAGCTCCGTGTTGCCTCCAAGGAGGGTACCCTGGACCCCAGCGTCGCCCTCGGGGCGGCCTGCCATCTGCCTGTCTGTGGGGTCCCCAGGGGGCGCGGTGGTAAAGGACCCGCCTGCCAACGCAGGAGACGTTAGAGACTCGGGTTCGATCCCCGGGTTGGGAAGATCCCCTGGAGAAGGGGATAGCAGCCCGCTCCAGTATTCTTGTCTGGAGAGTCCCACGCGCAGAGGAGCCTGGCGGGCTGCAGTCCACGGGGTCAGAGAGGCAGACACGACTGCAGAGATTTAGCGCGTGTGCACGGGGGTTGGGATGGCCCGAGTGGCCTTCCCTCTAGCTGCAGCGTGTCTCTGCGACCTCCTTGGGGGTCACAGCATCCATGTCCCCTCTGGACACTAGTACCGGGAGGAAGCAGGGTATCCCCCCCACCCACACACCCCTCCAGGCCATGTCTGGGGACGTCGCAGAGCTGGGCCAGCCTCGTGCCGCCACGGCTCGGGCTTTGCCTCATCCTCCAGGCAGGCCGGCTGCACCTCCTGGCGTTCAGGCCTCCCTGCCGGGCCCCAGCGCCCTGGCCACTTTCCTGGCAGACCTGTTTTTCCAGGCCAAGCTTGCCACTGATGAGGGCTTCAGCTGGACAGTAATGCAGCATTATCTGTCCGAGGACCCCAGCCTGCCCTAGGATCCCGGCCCTTTGGCCTCTGCTTGGGGAGGGGGCACCAGGGGCTGTGGGCTGGCATGGACCCTCCAGTCCTAAGCTTGAGCCCTAGTAAGGAGGGCCCCACCTGGGCGGGATGGCCCCCCGGGATCTGCCTGCCCAGGGCTGCAGGGTCCTCAGGCCCTGACACTCCCTCTGGGACCCTGGATCCTGGAGCAGGTAAAGGGTCCAGATGCCTGCTGAGTGCAGTTCCCTCCTCCATCAGACGCGACTGCATCCCCCACCGGGGACAAGACTCTCACTCGCCCTGAGTGGCCTGGAGCACCCATCCCCGGGATGCCTCTGCTGCTCCAACGGGGAGCAGGGAAGCCTCCCCACAGGCGGGCCCGGGACTGGGCCCCCGCTGGGTCCACGGGAGCCCCAGCTCCGGCCGCATGTCTGTCCTGTGCGGATTCTGCAGCTCGGGGGTCGGGGGACTGAGCAAACGCTGGGGACTCAGGCGCCACTCAGGCCCGAGGCCCTGATGTTCGGGCACCAGGGCGGCCAGCCCGGGAACGGTAACCAGACGGCTCCCATCTCGGCTGGAGCCCTCGCACCTGGCTGGCCACCCACCGCTCCGGCGGGCACCCCCAGCCCCCGTGCAGGGCCGGCTGCTCTCCTCGCCCGGCCTGTGGCACTCTCCTCCCCCCACCCCATCCTCGGTCCCTGCTCCCCGGGGGTGGGGGGCAGGCTCTCCCTGCTGTTCTGCCCTGCCCCTCATCTCCTGCCCCCTCTCAGCGTGTCCACAGACCCACACCCCTCCTGGCCCACCAGCCCTTCCCAGAGACCCCCGATGGGACCCATGCCAGCCCCTCCCCACAGCCCGGGACCCTACGGGACTGTCCCTCCCGTGGCCTCCGAGGCGGCTTCCTTCTGGGCCCAGCGGGATAAACACAGGAAACAGGATTAGCAAGGAAGGGGAAGCGGCCCCCGAAAAGGCCTCTGCGGGCCGGGCCGGGTCGGAAATACCTATCCTTGAGAAACAGCTGGCGTCGTGGACCAGGGACAGCCTTCCCGGCCGGGGCTGCATAGATGGGAGCAGTCAGGAGGGAGTGGGGGGTGCGGGGAGATGGGCCTTGCTGGGTCGTGGAGCCCACCGCAGAGCGGGACTGGGGCAGAGCCTGGGCTGAGGTATGGTGGGGGGGCAGCCAGCCCAGCAGGACGAACGGCAGTGGGGAGCACAGCGCTGACGGCCCCCCGACGGCCTCGCCCCCGGCACCCGGGCCTGTGGCCCCACCGGCCGGCACACTCCATCTGCGGGGGGCATGGGACCGTCTTGCAGCCGCTCTTCCTGCCGCTCTGGAGCCAGCGTGGCTGGTGGCGGCCTGGGTCCTCCGCCCCCACCTGCTTCCCTCCCTGCGGCTTCCCGGCTCGAGGCCTTGGCTGTGGGCGTCTCCTGGGTGTGGGCATGGCCTCGCCTGCCACCTGAGGGTGGGCACCTCTGGCCTGAGTCTGAGAGGCCTGGGAGCCCCACCCAGCTGCCCGGGGCCATAAGTCTCCTCCTGGCAGCCCTGGGTCTGCCCAGGGGAGAGTCATAGGTGGGCTCCAGGCTCCGCACTGGCCTGACACGGCAGTATCTGTGGAGCCACCCCTACGCAGAGAAAGCAGTGGGTCCTCCCATCAGCCAGTCCCCAGCGGTGGGGACCTCAGAGTCCCTTCGCTGGAAGCAGTGGGACTCTGGGTGG
The DNA here is from genome assembly GCA_012922965.1 of Capreolus pygargus. Lineage (NCBI taxonomy): Eukaryota > Metazoa > Chordata > Mammalia > Artiodactyla > Cervidae > Capreolus > Capreolus pygargus. The sequence goes on along the minus strand of SNSB01003920.1, from coordinate 349,291 downwards.
CCAGCATTTGGGTTGGGCAGTGGAGGCCCGTGTGCAGACGGCCCGCGTCAAGGTGGGGGGAGGGGGTGACCAGAACGTATAGGCTGGAGAGAGAGGAGGGGGGAGGAGGGAGAGAGAGGAGGGGAGAGGAGGAGGGGGAGGAGGGGGCTCTGGGGGTTCAGCAGGAGGGCAAGGCCACGCTGCATCCTTGAGGCCGGACACCGCTCGCCTAGCTGGGGTCCAGGCCAGGGGCACAGAACACGGCCCCAGAGGGGGGCCCTCTCAGCCTCCTGGGCTCCCAGAGGTTCTGGCTCCAGCCCTGCGTTCCTGGCCCTGGGGGTGTCCTGACACCCCAGGCCCTGTGTTCCCGGACAGGCCTGGGGGGCTCCGCTCAGGCGCACTCGTGGCCCGCTCTGGTCCCACAGGCAGCCCCCGAGCGGGGCCCCCAGGCGGCTGGGGGGCAGGCTCTGTCTCCCCACCCCCACCTCTGCAGGCCTGTGGCCCCTCTTGGCCCGGGTAGGGTGATGTGCAGCGAGAGCGGGGCGAGGGGGAAGCGGGCAGAGTGGAGTCTGGGGCTCCGAGCTGAGGGCTGGCCTGGGGACCCGAGGGCTGCCTCCGGGGAGTCATTTCTGGGTCTGGCTCTAAAATGACGGCGCTGCTGCTGTTCCCCACGGCCACCTGGAAGAGGCCAGGCCACTCCTCTGGCCTTTTCTCCCTGCAAAAGGCTTTGAGGGATTTCTTAGAAAGAGCAATTAGACAGAGCTGGAGGCCTGGCACTCTGAGAGGCTCCCAGGCCAGACCAGCCCGCGCCCTCCCCGCCAGGAACCCAGGGTCCCAGGGAGCCAAGGATGCAGGCGGCTGGCCTACCCAAACTCGGCGTCGCCCGGGAGAAAGGAGTTTCTTTCCTCTCTAGCCGGCAAAGGCCCCGCGTAGGGGGAACCGTCTCAGAGTCCAAACCATGGATCCTTGTAGACCAGCAAGCCCCTACTACGGGGGGCTTCACAGCTGCCCAACACAGATGGCCCACCCCTGGTTTCAGCTTCCCCGGGGCTCATGGGTCCTCCTGGGGACCGGCCCCTCCAGCAGTGGGAACCACGGCATCTGCGGCTTTGGCTTCTGCTGGGTGGCAGAGGCGTGCGCGGGGTGGGGTGGTGGGTGGGTCTCCCAGGAACAGAGGACCCAGGAGGCTTCTTGGAGGACAGACCAGCGGGGGTCTCCTTCCCTAAACAAGCGGGAGGTGTGGAGTCTGCCCCAGAGAGCTTGGCTGTGATGCGCTGCTTTCCAGGCACAGGAGGGTTAGCCTGGTTGGACAGGGACCACCCCTCCCCCGAAGCTTGCCAGGGATGGGAGTCACTTGTTGAGGGTCTGTGAGTGAGCAGGAAGCCCCCAGGGAGAGAGCAGCTCCCAGGCGCCCTGCCTCTCCCCACACCCCCGTCCTGCGGGCTTTGAGGCCCGAGCTGGGAGAGGAACGTGTCTGACGTGCCACAGAGCAGGGTCCGCGGCCTCACGAGCCTGGGCCCCCTCCCTGGGCCTCCTTCCACAGGCACCCAGGGGCCCCTGCCCGCTGCGGGGTCCGCGGGGCTGGGATGCTCAGCCCGGGAGGACGCTGCACCTCCACGCTGAGACTGGGCGTGGGTCCCGTGGTCCCCAGGGCTCCCAGGCTGTGCCCTCCTGCTGGACACTGAGCCACCTGCCCCGGGGTTGGCAGGGCCTGCAGGACTCCCCTTGTGCCCCAGAGCCAGCCCCACACGTACAGTCCCGCCTGGGAGCAGCGCCCGGGAAACCAAGGCCTGCACAAACAGCCTGTGCCAGGGCCCCGGGGCCTCACGGGCAGCGAGACGGCACCCTGAGGCTGAGGGATCTGGCAGAGCTGCCTGGCTCCAGGGAAGCCGTTCATCACGGCTGCAGCTCCACGGTCAGCGCCCCGGGCCAGGCTCCCGCCCCCAGCCCACGCTCTGCTTGCTGGCGGCTCCAGCTTCTCGGCTCCAGAAGGCTCTCTGACCCTTCTGTCCAAACCACGGCCCCCCAGACCCACCCAGCACCGCCCCCCGCCCGGCGGTGTGCCGAGAGCCTGGGTGGCCACTCTGAGAAGTCCTGGCAGGTGACCCCTACCCTCTGCTGACAGCACATGGGCACCCCGAGATGAGTCACTTCACAGAAGGACCCCTGCCCCTCCCCTCTCAGGAGCGTTTCAGTGATGCCGTGTTGAGGCAGCGTTTCAGGGGTGCCTTGGGGATGCTGGTGGTGCGCCCCATCTGGGGGCTTCCAGCAGACAGCGGGCTGTTTCAGAGATGCTCCGACCGGGCACCCTTGGCAGGGCGGCCGCTTCCTGGTGGGCACCGCACGCTCCTGGGCTCCAGGCGGGTGCTGGGGAGAGGTCTCCAAGCTCAGCCCACGGGCTGGCCCAGGGCTGACTCTGCCCCTCAGTCGGAGGGGACCTCTGGACGGACAGAGGCTGAAACTGTGGGTTTCCCTGCAGCCTCCTAGGGAAGGGTCTGTCCCCACTGAAAGCAACACCCTGGGGCCCAACTGGCCTGACTTCTGCCCACACCCCCACCCAGCCCCGGGCTCACCTGCTTGGGGCAGGCAGCTGGTGGGGGGCGCGCACTGGGACCTTGGCGCCTGCTCGTCCCCTGCTGAAGGCCCCCAGGGCCCTCCATCGGCTCTTGAAATAGGGCTCCAAAAAGCCCCTTTCCCACAGCCCCGCACCCCTTCGATGGAGCATCAGCACCCCGAGACCTAACAGAAGGGCAGGGGGGCCTCGTGGGAGGGCTTGGGGGAGGATCAGGGCACATGAGGAAGACCTGGGGCCGGGAGACCCCCGAGGCCCCAGCCTGGAGGCCCAGCCTGGCTGTGATGGGCCAGGACCAAACCTCTAGGCTCGGCAGTCACTGCTCTCAGCCCTTCCTGCCCAACTCCAGGCCAGTTCTCCTGGCCTTGTCGAAACCAATGGTGGCCACAGAACCGAGGCTGGGGACTGCTGGCCCCCAAACCACGCCTGGCGCCCCAGGAAGGGTGCGCATGCCACCACCCAGCGCTGTGCCGTCCCTGGGCATCCCGGCCAGCAGGCCTGGCCTCCACCCAAGCAGACCGCACACTCCCTGCGGGCAGAACCACCATGGGTCCTGAACCGGAGGCCCGTGCACCTGGCGGCAGTCCCGCCTGACGGGCCCTGAGTGTGTGGCATCCCTGACGCCCCCCAGTACAGTCTCCCAAGCTATAAGCGTTCCAGCTGAAGCATCCCTGAGAGCCTCCGGTTAATGGGGAAGCTTCCCACCCCAGCTCTCAGGCATGTAGTCCCAGAGAAAGTGCTGGACCCCACAGACTGAGCAGAAAACCTGGGTGCCTCTGTGTACCACCCCCACGCCCCACCCCCCGCACCCCAAGAGGGAGGCCTGCTGGCTCGGGGAGGGTGAGGGCCCCGGTGCCCAATGCCCGGGCCAGGCCTGGCCAGAGTGGGGGCCAGGGGCTAGTGCCGCCCTGCGACCCCGCAGGAGCTCCACCCCGGAAGTGGCAGGGCGGCCCCGGCTGTGTTTTCAGGGCGCTCAGGCCAGGGCCTGGGCACCTGCCTCTGCGGCCCCGTGCTTTGGGCTGCCCGGTGGGCGCCTGTGCCAACTCCCTGGCCCTGGGCAGGAGGGCTTTGGCCACGTCTGCACACTTGCCTGGACGGAAAACAGGCCGCCGACAAGCACGTTCAACCTGGAAGCCCTGTCCAGGGGATGTCCCCAGAGACCCCGGCGCTCAGAGTGAGCCCAGCGCCGGGTGCTCCCAGGACCCCGGCGGGGTGACGCCATCCACGGCGCTTGTCCTGCCCCCCACTGTCCGCCTGCCCTCCGCGGCCGCACCTGCCCTGGCCACACGGGCTGGCCCGCTCGGGCTTGTCCTGGCTCCCTGGGTGCAGAAGGCAGACGAGGACAGGAGACGGGGAGCGGGCAGAGGGTCACGCTCTGTCCCGCAGCCTGGCCATGCGCTCAGTGGGGAGCCCTGTGCGGCTCACTTGCCCTGACTTCAGGATGGGGATGTCGCCCCGCCCCAGGGCCCCAGGCAGGCGGGGGGAGGCCATGCCTCTCCCAGTCCTTCTACGATGCTCTGTAGCTTGGCCTGAATCTGCACCCGCCCCTCGCCCTGCTAATTTGCTGAACAGGGTGGATCTGACTGTCCCCAAGACCGTTGAGCCCAGCCCCAGAGCCAGGCCCTCCCGGGGGGCTGCCCCAAAGGCCCAGGGGCCACAAGGGGGCCGGGGGACTAAGGTCCGCGGGGGCAGGGAGAAGGAAGGGCCACCGAGCCCTGCAGGCCCCCTGCCCACCCTCGGCCTGCGAGCCCTCAGGAGGGGCCGATGCCCCACGCCTTCTCAGAGCCCGAGATTGGCGGGGCGGTGAGAAGAGGGCCGTGAAACTTCCAGAACTAGAGCCTGGGAGCCCCTGAGCAGAAGGACAGGGCCCGAGGTGACCCCTCTGCCTGGCCCCTGCTGTCCATCCCGGGGACTCGGGGCTCCTGGCTGGTGCCTGTGGGGCCGGTGTCCCCGCTGCCCTCCCCATTGGGAAGAGGATGGAGAGCAACTCTGAAGCTGCTGCCGTCTGTGGCCTGCGGGCCTGTGCAGTGCCCGTGCTCACCGGCCTGCCCGAAGGGGGCTCAGGGGCACTGCGGGGCACAGGCCCAGAGAAGGCCCCGCACCCAGTAGGATCAGCAGGGGTCTGGGGGTGGGCCGGGGCTGCGGCTCACAGGAGGCAGAGACCAGAGGGGACAGCTGGCAGGGAGGGACCGTGAGGCCGTCCCCTGCTGAGGACGGGGCTTGAGGTGAGGCCTGGGCTGTGAGCCTTCCAGGCCCAGGCTGGCCGGAGCCCACTGCTCTCCCAGCGGCCCCTCTGGCCCCCCGGCATCAGAGGAGCGCTTGGTGGTCCTGGCTTGGCAGGGCAGAAGCCTGGGCTCCTAGGCTTTGCAGGGAGAGGAGCCCCAGGCCCTTAGCCAGCTGGGCCTTGTGGACAAAGGGTGCAGGCCCTAGCACCCCACTGGGTCCCACGTCATCCTGGGCACCACACCGCTGGGACCACCCTGTCCTGTCCATGAGCACCAGCCCCTACCCTCCTGGCCCTGAAAGCTAGGGCCAGCAGGGAGGGTGCAGGAGGAGGGGGCGGAATGGGCAGGGGGACCCTGAGCTGGCACTGCCTCCTGTGTTTCCTGGTGACACCCAGCCGCTCATGCCCTTACTGGGGTCTCAGCTGGCCCCAGGGCCCATGTCCCTGTCTCTCTGGGAAAAGAGCTGAGCTGCCAGGCTGGGAATGACTGTGCCCTGAAGCGGCCCTCGGGGACACCTGAGCACTGGAGCTGGCCGCCCCAGCCACGTGTCCTGGCTGGCCCGCAGCCTTTGTCCCCCTGCTGCCGGGGGTCTGTGGGCAGGCCGGGTGCCCCCCAGGCCAGCAGCTGGGGTGCAGGGTCCTGCCTCCTCTTTCCACACAGACAGCGGGGGCCTCCCGGGGCAGGCTGGGCAGGCTGGCCCAAGGCCGGGGTGGGAGCAAGGCGGTGGGCCGGGGGAGACCCCAGGCCAGGGGCCGCGAGGAGCAGCTGCGGATGGCAGAAAGGACACCCCGCGGCCTGCCAAGCTCTGCGCGATGCCACTCCTGGAGGCCCCGGCCTCACCAGCTCTCACCAGCTGAGGCTTCTCACTTTCAACTGCTTCCCGTTTCCCGTGTTCGCTTTCCTTGCTCGGGGCGAGTGACCCGGAGTCTGCTCTGCACAGCTTGGCTCCTTGGGAGGGCACTTCCCGGCACGCCTGGCAGGTCGCGCCCAGCTGTCCCGCTGCTGAGGTCGGTGGGGGCCCCAGAAGCACTGCCCACTCGCTCGGAGACCCCCCTGGGGAGAAGCAGAGGCAGGCCAGTCTCGGGGAGCGTGCCAAGAGCTGGGGCCTCGCTATGTGCTCCGCACGGCTCTGCGGCTGCAGGCGAATGCCCTCCCTCTCGGGCCTCAGTTTCCCCATCGGTCAAGTTTGGGGTGGGACCAGCCCCTCTGGGCCCCTGGCACTCAGGTGCCAGCACTGAGCACCCACACTGCCCTCCTTTCTGAGCTAGTCACGGCCCCTCCCCCGGGAGCCCCCTGCCCATGAGGACCCCGCTCCGTACCCGTCCGTGTGCCCCCCGCCCTGGCCAGCCCCCGTGCCGGTGCCCACCTATGCCCAAGGCCCAGCTCTGCCCTTTCCTCTTCTCACTATCCCCTGGGCTGGCCGCACAACGGGCATTCTGCAAGGACCACCCTCTCCCTGCAAATGTGCACCTGGTCCCCATGGCCGGCCCTTGGAGACAGCCGCCCTCCCCACCAGTCAGGGGGCCTTCTCAAGGCCAACTGACCCCTGGGCTCCCAGCCCGGGGTGCAGGCTTTGTGGCTAGCGCCCACCCATGCTGACCAGGACAGCCCTGCCAGGCCAGCCAGGGCCCAACAGCCACCTGGGGGTAGGAAGGCGGTCCCGAGGAGCCAGGGGTCAGAGACTGACTGAGGATGGGAAAATGGGGTGCCTGGCTTCCCAGGAGTCTCTCGTGGGACCCCCATGGGTGGCGTGGTTATTCGTGCCAGTTGGGTGGCAGGAGCTGGAGGCTAGGTCAGAAGGCAGAAGACCGGGTCGCGCCTACCCTGGGAGATGATGGTCCCCACTGGTGGGGATGAGCCTACTCTCTCACACCTGAATCTGGGCAGCAAGCAGGTGCAGGGGCAGCCTTTCTGGCCCAGGAGGCCTAGAAGGGGTGGAGTTTGGAAAGCCTTGAAGATACTGCACAGACACACAGACAAGGTATCTTCAGGTTGCTCTGGACCAGCCGTCCACAGGAGGCCAAGGCTTTCTGCCCACATGGCTCTCCCGAGGCCCTTTTGAGTGACCAGACTTGCCACCCCTCCCTCAGGGGAAGGTGGTCAGCAGGGGCGGGAGGAACAGACCCTTGATCCCTGCTCGACATGCACAAAGCAAGCAGGGCCTCCGAGTCACTGGAACCCCACCACCCACTGAACTGGCCCCTAGAAATGTATCTGTAGGCTAAAGAGGGGGCGTCTGGGGTGATGGAGCCCTTTGGGGTAAAAGGAGATGCCAGTGGCTCTGGGCTCACAGGCCCCTGTGCACACCTGGGGGAGGGGAGGAGGCTGTGTATACCTGGGGGGAAGGGAAGGAGGCTGTGCACACGGCGGGAGGGGAAGGAGCTGGTGTAGGACCGTAGGTCTGGGGTGTGACCAGACCCCCACACACACATCCTTGATTTTCTGGTTGCCCTGATCTGGTTGAGTGCTGGGAGAAGTTTTATTTCTCTCCTTTGGCCAAGCAGACACATGTGACCTTGACCATCCTTCATGCCATCCATGGGAAACTTGAGCTGCCAAGGCCACAGGAAACATGAGCACCCTGGAGAACACGGGCCAGGTGTCAGAGGGAGGAAGGCCTGGACGTGGGGAGGCCGGGGCAGGAGGACGAGAGAGGAGAGGAGGCAGACACCCAGCCTTGTGCCGTGCCAGCTGTCCGCTGGAGGTGAGCCTGTGAAGGAGCCCCTTGCCCCTAAGGGGTCTCTGTGCAGCCTGGTCACCGGCTGGTCAGCCAGCAAGACCAGCCCCCCAGGACCCCAGGGCCTGCCTGTCCACACACCCTCACTTGTGGGGTCCTGCATCTAGCCCCCTGGACTCCCTGCCCCTCGGGAGCAGCTGCTGGAGCACAACCTCAGCTCAGGAACAGGGGCAGCCCCAGGGGTGGAGGAAGGCCCCGTCTGCCTCTTGGGGCTGGCAGCCCAGCCTGGGCTCCTCAACCCTGGGGCGGGGGTCCCTGCCCGGAAGGCACATAAAGAAAAATGGGGTCTGGAATTATTTTCTTTGAAAAAAAAATAAATAAAAGAGAAAACTTGCTTTAAAAGGGGAGAGACTGATGTCCATGGTTTCCTGTGCTTGGTCTGGGGCCAGTCAGGTAGTTTCGGGAGAAATGGTCCTCTCCTGCTCCGTTAAATGTGACTGAGCTCAAGCTACATTTGCAAACCACGTGAGACCCACGGGCAGCCGAGCTCACAACAGGCTGGCCCCCACACTGACGGGCCCCAGGGGAGGACCGGGGCCAGGGCAAGAAGGCAGCCCCGCAGAGGGCCCGGCACCCCGGCCACTCGAGCCACCCATCAGCGTGGGGAAGCCAAGGAGCTGGGATGGGGAGGGGGTGCTGGGAGCCCTCACACAGCCCCTTGCCTCCAGGTGAGGCTGGGGGGGCCCAGCTGAGTCCTGGCCTGAGCCCAGCCCCCACTCCCCCTGCCCCGTCCCCCAACCCCACCAAAGTACAGCCCACCACCCTGCACTGTCCTGGCCCTGCAATGTCCCTCCTCCCCGGAGGGGATGGGCAAGGGCCACGGCTCAGCCAGAGGACCACGGCTCAGGACGGTGGCACGCGGGAACTGGGCCCCGCTCGTGGTAGGCGGTTGGCCCTCACCCATCCCCATCCCTGTGATGTTGGCTCTCCAGGCCTGTGCCGCGCCTCCCAAGGAGCGCGCGAGTGCACACGCGCACAGACCCACTGAGTGTGCACGCGGCTTCACACGGATGGCTTCAGTGTGAGCCAACCCGGAGGAGCCCCTCCAGCCACGTGTGACTGCTGACGTCTCGACCGATTCAGATGCAGCAAGCCGCATTTGGGGGTCCCCCGGCCTGACTGCACAGACCCAGCGCCCTCCGCCACCTAGGAATTGTGCTTGGCGGTGAGGTTTGGGTGTCTGTCCCCAGGACGCTCAAGGCAGTGGAGGGCGCTGAGAAATCAAGAGCCTGGATCCCGTGTGACGTCCCTTCTCTGCAGGCCCTGTCCAGCCAAGCAGGTCTCTTCTCTGTCTCTGACGGGTGCTTGGCGCTTGGAGGAGGCCCAGTCAGGACCAGCCTCCTGGGTGGGAGAGGGGAGGCTGAGATGACCACGGAGCCTCCCATGGCTCCCTGTTCATGGGCACAGGGGTGTGGGGCTGCTCAAGACCTCACGATGGCCAGTTCTCCTCTCTTCTCTGTGTCCAGTGATGCCTGCTGCATCTTGGAACCAGCACGATGGGACTATTTACGCCAGAGTGATGGGCCAACACTGCAGTTCAGGTGCCCTGCGGGCACAGCTCTGTCTTTACTGAAGGCATCGGGACCCCGTGTTCTCTGGGAGGCCATGTTCCTGAAGACCAGAAGCTGGCAGTTCTTCCCAAGGATTTTATTAAAGGGAAAATATTTGCTCCGGGTCAGACAAAGACCGGAGATCTGACACCATGGAGGATGGCCGTCGGCCCTGGGAGGAAATCTGAGGGTCAGGATGCTCCACAGCGGTGGCGCTGGGGGCCCCTTCCCCCTGTCACTCCACCACAAGCCCCCACGGCCCCACTGAGAGTCCACCTGCACTCTCTATACAGAGCGACCACAGCAGGAGTTTCACTGTGAAAGGTAATTGTCCTCCAGGTAATTGTCCTCCAGGTAAAAGGTAATTGTCCGCCCAGCTTCCATAGATGGACCAGGTCAGAGCTGGCAGGGGCATGTGGGCAAGGCTTAATCCCTGGAGCTCTCCCGCAGGGCTTCCAGCTTCCCGTCTCCCACCCGCGCCCATCACCCCCGCCCCTGTCTCAGCTTGCCTGCTTCTGGGAGCTCAGGGCCACTGCCTTCTGTACTTGGGGGCTACGTGAAGGCTGGGGGGCCTCCCAGAGTGAGACTCCTGCAGGCCTGTCCCCGTCTCCACAGCTGATGCCCCTGAGTCAGAGGAGGAAGCCGAGTCTCATGGTTGAGGGACACGCCACGTGGAGGGAAGAGGCCACCGCCCACCTCACTCCCGGGAGGCTGGCCACAGGAGCCCCTGCTGCCCACCTGGGTGCCCTGGGCGAGGGGCAGCCCGTCCCCCCCGCCCAGCCCCTTCTGTGTCGGTCACCGGCCTGGGGGGCTCCGGGCCCAGGTGGGCCGGTCTTGGCGAGGGCCGAGCCTGCCGTGGGGGGTGGGGGCCGCGGCTGCCCCTGGGCCTGGGGTGTTCGCCCCCCAGGCTCCACTGCTGCAGATGTCCTAATCCCCAGGAGCCATTTATAGGGGCACTTTGTACACACACAGGGTTTACAGCCCCTTTTCTCGTCATATAAAGGGCAGGGGAGAAGGCCCCAACCGCAGTGGAACCTCCACCAGCAAGGCTGGCGTCACGATAATCCCAGCTGCTTTGGTCCACGCACCTCAGCCTTGCACCTGCGGGACAGGGGTCGGGTGGCCGAGTTGTAGGCCAGGCTCCCCGGAGTGCCTTCACCCAAGCTGGGTGGAGGGGGATGAGGGCCCTGGAGAGCACCCTCTGCGTGAGCTTTCACCGAGGCCAGAAACCCTGAGTCCAGGCTTGAACCCTGGGGGGCCCCTCTTCTGAGCCTCCTTCCCAGCACACGGGGCTCCATGCTGCCCAGGCACCCAGATCACGGTGTCTCACCTCCCTGCAGCTGGCCTTGCTGGAGCCCCCAGGTCTCGGGAGGACCCTAAACCCACATCAGGGGTGTGGGAGCGGTCTGGGCCCCCTCCCCTCCACACTAGCACCCCAGATCAACAAGCCAAGACAGCAGGGGAGAAGGACGTGCACCCAGCTTCTCCTGCGAGAGCCCCAACGTCGCAGCTCTCCACTCAAGAACCGAGAGGAGGACGCTGGAGCCTCGGAAACACCGGCACCACGTGTCCCCGGCACCGCGTGTCCAGGACAAAGAGGAAGCCGCAACAGGGGGCCGGAGGGGCGCAGTGATGGGAAAATCAGACTCGCGATCCTGGGCCTGCTCGAGGCCAGCACCCCCGTGCTTCTGGGCCTGGGGCGGAAGGACAGATGGGGAGGCCGAGACCCAGGCCAAGACAGACCCGGGGCAGAGGGCGGCGGGCCTCCATGCTGGACTCCACCCCAGGGACCGGCCCTGCTGGCTCCGAGCGTGGGACAGGCTGACCACCCTCTCTCCCGGCCAAAGCTGGAGGAGGGAGGGGTTAGGCCCAATCAGCAAGGGGACGGCCACGGTGGGGCGTGACCCGCTGGTCCCAGGGCCGTAGGAAGACCTGGAGGCCCAGCGCAGGGTTGGGTGGGGCGTCCCGTGGGGGCTGTCCTGCCTCTGCTCAAGGGCCCAGGGGTCAGGGGGCTGGGCTGGGGGAGCTGTGGGCCCGGAGCCCTGTGGGAAGGGCAGTGGGAGAGGCCAGTCCGGGATGTGTCCGCCCGGCTTGCTCTGCTGGACGCATTCAGACCCTCGTGCAGCCTGCTCTGCCCAGGGTCCGCCCCGTGTCCCCCCGTCTTGGCAGGGTCCCCTCCCACTCGGGGCTCTGTGCCCTCAGCTGACCTCCACCGCCCCTTCCCCGAATCTCTGTCTGAGGCTGAAACCCCTCCACCGTCCGGCTCCTTGTCCGCCCTAGAGAAGAGCAGGACTCAGGACTACAGGGCACAGGTCCAGGGAGGCTGCCTCTTGCCCACCTCACTCCCCAGACCACCAGAGCCCAAGGCTTGGTGCTGGGCAGGGAGGGGCCCATTGGGTTCCCAGCCGGCAGAGCAGGGCTGGTCAGCTGCATGCAGAGGAGACCCTGGAAATGTGTCCGCACCAGGGCAGAGGGCCCAGACTCGCAGGCAGGGGGAGCAGGGCTGGGCTTAAGGGGCTCGGGCAACCATGGCCACGGGCAGTGATGGGGACCCAGAAAGGCCACTCCACGGCATCTGCTGAAGCTCTGAGCCTCCCCTCTGAGTGAGGTTGTGGGGCCTCCAGGCGGCTGGGCTGAGGGCAGCCAGAGCCGAGAGGAGCCCTGGCCTCGGGGAGGGGCAGCAGAGGGCAGAGGGGGCCCGCGTCCCCCCAGCGTCCTGCACTTGCTGCCCAGAGGGGCTCCGGGGACGGGCAGGACCTAACCCTGGCCAGAGCCTGGCCTCGTGGGCAAGGCTGCTCTCTGGAGCCACAGGTGAGATGAGGGGGCCCCTCGCGGTCTCACCTCCTCCCAGCTGCAGGCCTCGGCGTGGTCCCCTCCGTGACTGGGCCCCAGCCTGCCTCCCCTGCGGGCTCCACGCGGCCGGCTGGACCTCTGTGATCCCCGCGAGCTCCTCTCGCTGGAGGCAGCCTGCGGGCGTGGGGCGCCTACCAAGCGGGCCCTGGGGCTGGAGGGGCAGAGGTCACTAGGGCTCCCTCCGGGAAGACCCCACGAGGCGGCCGGCCCACAGGCCGAGGAGGACGGGACTGGTGGAATGCGGGGGGGCCCTGGGTAGGTGTGTCTGGGGGCACCAAGTGAGGAAGGTAGGTGGTCAAGCTCCAGGCCGTCTGGCAAGAAGGCCCCTGGATGGCTGCGCCTGTGAGGCCCGTTTCTGGGGACCTGGGGGCTCCAGCAAGGGCAAGAGCACCGCGTCCTCCTCCCGGGGGGTCATCCACGCTCAACCCACCAGACTGTGACAGTAGGCTTGCACGGTTAAGACATCAAAGCTCTCCCAAGTTCAAAGATGTCAGAGGGCAGAGGTCACGGGCCCCGAGTGCCCTGTCCGTAACCTCAGCCCCAATGGGGGACGTGGAGGCCCCCTCTCAGTGGGGGAGCTGCAGGGGTCCCCCTGCAGCCTGGCCATCCCAAGCCCTGTTCTTGCAAAAGCAAAAGAAAACATTGAGGCCTCCCTGAGCAACCCCCACCTCAAATAACCCGGGCCCCGCACAGCGGGCCAGCCGGAGGGGTTGTCTGCAACCCCAGGCCCACGGCAGAGCAAAGTAAATTCCTCGCGTTATGAAGAGAAGGAGGGGAGGGGGCCCAGGGAGACGGACGTGGGGAGACAGTGTTTGCTTGGTTTCCCTTCTCGGTGTCAGGCCCAGGCGGCCTGGGTGCCAAGACCCCTGCCCAGCCCTGCCCGGATGCCAACCCCCGGGCCCTGGCAGGGCAGAAGGGAGAGGGTGGGGGCAGGTGGCAGAGGGCTGAGGGGTAGCAGTGAAGCTGGCTGTCAGCCCAGCCACCCACCTGAAGCCCCCAGAGGAGGGAGGCCCCGAAGAGAGCCAGGGCCGGGCTGGGCGTCAGGGGAGCAGGGCCACAAGCCGCCGCACTGCAAAGAGCACGTGGAGATGGGGCTGGGCCAGAGGGCAGGGGCAGCCACACAGCCCAGGGCTGGGACTGAGCTGAATGGCAGGACGGGGTCCTGAGGGCAGAGCTGCGCTGCCCGGCACCTGGCTCTGAAGGCGGAGCTGGAGGGACGGCCACTCTCTCCTCCCAGGGGCCCAGGCCTGGCCAAGCTCGTCCAGGGGTTCCAGGCCTGGGGGCCTCTTTTCTTGGTACATTGAGGGCCTGATGGGTGGGCAGCTGCAGAAGGAAACCGCAACCCACTCCAGTATCCTTGCCTGGGGGTCCCAGGGACAGAGGAGCCTGGAGGGCTACATGCAGTCCATGGGTCACAAAAAGGTCAGAAACGACTTAGCAACTGAGCGTGCATGCTCAGGTGGGCAGCGGGCCCTCTCTGGGGGCCCTCCCTGGGTATCTCACGCCATGGGACATCGCTGAGCACTGCGGAGCATGAGAGGACCTGAGGGAGGGGCGGAAGATCCCTCCCCACTTCCCCTCAGATGGCCCTTGAGGATGGGGTCCATGCATGAGCCCTATCCTGAGCCCCTGGGCCCCAGGAGGAGGTGTCCAATGCAGGCACCTTGAGCGCTGCCCGCGCAGAGCCAGCCCAGCTGCTCTCCACTGGCCTCGCGCGCAGCCACACAGCCCAGGCCGGACAGGGCCCGAGTCCTGGGGCCCCAGCAGGAGCCCCAAGGAGGACCCGGTGCCTGGGGGGGAGGACTGGGCCGCCCTGTGATGGCCAGCAGCGCGGTGTCCAGGGAGACGTCCCAGGCGGCACTGAGCCTCACATCTGGGGGGAAACTGTCCAAGCTGCCTGCGCCCCAGGGCAAAGTCCCAGGGGACAAGCACGGGGGCAGCTGAAGGCCGGCCCTCCGGCCCAGCAGCCCCAAGCCAGGAGGGATTGCTCAGAGAGGGGGTGGGCAGCCCCCACCCATGCCTGGGTGGCTGCTGGGGGGCAGCGGTGGGTGGGCTTTGCAGACCCCCAAAGGCCCTCCCGCAGGAGTGGATTCTGGGGGCAGTTCCCCAGGGGAGGGTGCCCGGCTGGAAGGTTGGGCCTTTGGGGACCGTGAAGACACGTGACGGAAGCAGACCCCGGCCCATGCATTGAGTCTTCTTCGAGAACGGACACGCACACCCCCTACCTCACGCGTGACAGGCAGCCGCTGTCCACTCCCACCCACTCTGAGGAGGCACCGGCCCTCCTGCCCAGGGGACAAGACAGGATCCTGAGCTCTGCCCCCTGACCCTGGGGGGCCGGGCCCCACCCCTCAATGAGGCTGGGGGAGCATCCCACCCGCCCGGGCTGGCTCTGTTCCCCCACCAGCCCTGGGCCTCGGGGTCCTCATCTGAATGCCAGGGGCATGGACCCTGCGGGGGTCCCTGTCCAGACCTGGAAACACCACCACAAGGTGCCCGGGGGAGGGGCCTCGAAGCGTCATCGCCGGGGCGAGGTGAGTCCGGAGAGCAGGCCGGGAGGCACTGTGCCGGGGGTTCCACCGGGGCATCAGAGCACAGAGGGGTTCTGGGGGCCAAGGGTGCTCTTGGCCACCCCGAAGCGGGCTCACCAAGCCCTCTGAGGGCGGGTGCACCTGTGACAGGCCTGCAAAGGGGAACTTTCCCACTTGCCGACCAGCAGGGCAGCTGAGAGATGACGGGGGGCTCGAGGCAGGGCAGGAAGGTCACTGTGCAGATCTGCGTGGCTGCCCTAGAAGGTCCCACAGACCCGCGCCACCCGCAGGCTTCTATTTCCTCCCAGTACTGGAGGCTAGAAACCCAGACCCAGGCGTGGGCAGGGCTGGTCCTCCTGAGGCCTCTCTCCTGGGCGTGTGGACGGCCGTCATCTCTCAGGGTCGTCCCTCCGTGTGTGCTTGTGTGTGGACCTCCTCTTCTCCTGAGGACCCCCGTCCTGGGGGATTAGCCCACCTCAGGGCCCTCACTCGAAAGGGTTCTCTCTGTCAAGACCCCCGTTTCCAATCACAGGCTCAGTCTGAGGTCCTGGAGGTCAGGACTCCAACATGGGAATTGAGAGGGGGGACACAGATCAGCCCATGACAGTCCCCACTGCAAGACCCATCACCAGAGACGGCAAGGCCGCTGCCGGGGCCCGGGAGGGGGGGATGTCGCGTCTGTGCGGCCTGGGAAGGAGGGGAGCGTGGGAGCCGCGAGGAGAGGAGGGCTGCAGGTCCAGGAGCGGGGCCTGGGGAAGGGGCTCCTGAGAACCGAGCCCTGGGAGCCGAGCTGGGGCCAGCTGTGAGGCCAGGGGGAGGGAGGGGAGCCTGCTGAGCCTCAAGGCCCAGGGACAGCGAGAAGCCGTGGGCGCGGGGACGGCAGGGTGGGCGGGTGGGCCCAGCTGGGGCCTGGAGGCGCGCTGTGGGAGCCCGCTGAGCGCCAGGGGCCCTGGGCGGAGGCAGAGGGGCCGCCCCAGGACTCAGAACCCCCTCACACGAGCCCCGGAGTCCGTGCCGGCAGGTGGGGACCGGCCTGGGGATGGGGTGGGGGGCCCACGAGCGCCCAGCTGGCCTCTCCCCTCAGTGGCCCCCAGGCACCCCCGAGGGGCCCCGTGTGGGCTTGGACAAAGGAAACAGCTCACGAGGACCTTTCCTCCACAAGAGCTCATCAGCTCATCAGCAGAGCCAGATGGAAAAACCCGCCTCCGTGGAGCGCCTCGGGGTTGGGAATGATTTCTTTCTGGAAATATGTGGCCTGAGGGGTGAGGCAGAGGACAGCCCGGGATGCTGCTAACAGAGACGGGGTCTCCACTGGCTGATAGCCCCTCCTTCCCAGGACCCTCGCCTCCTCACGGACCCCCTCCAGCCTCCACCCCACCACCGGCCGCCCTAACTCTCTGTGCCGTGGGGCAGACGGTCTGAGCCCAGGTCCCAGGACGGCTTGCTGTACCCAACCAGCAGAGCCACAGGGCCGGGCAGCCTCCACGCGCGCCCCCACAGTCGCCTCTGCCACCCCAATCCCCCAGGAGCAGTGGGTCCTGCTCCCAAGTCAGGCCTGTCCCCGCCAGGCGGGGGCTCTGCTCCAGGAGTCTGTGGGGCCCAGGCCCCCGCAGCCTTGTGGCTCCACACACCCAGGGATGCTGGAGACGCCCCCTGTCTGTTGGGACGGAGGAGGAGAGGCTGAGGGTCCCTCTGCAGACCCGGACGGAAGCTCACTGCCCTTGCCGCCCACACATCCTGCCCTTCTCCCTGCGGGGCACCCATCTTGTGTGGGGCTGGGGCCCCCTCTGCCTGCACACCCCGGCCCTCTGCTCCCTGCCCAGGCCTCCCACCATCCCTGCGAGGCCACTGCCTGGTCTTTGCAGGTGGGCCGGGACCCCGCCTTCATCCAGGACCGTGACCATGCCCAGTCAGCCATTCCAGGGCTCCCAGACTGGCCGCTCTCCTGACGGGGGGCAGGGGGTCTCCTTCCCGGAGTCTGTCCTCAAGGAACTCACAGCCTGTGTGGGAAAAAAGACTCAGATGGGGTCGTTAGAACCAAGCACAGCCCCCACCCCCCAGCTGTGAGAAGGGCGGGAGACGCAGGCCTGCAGGAGGCCACCGGGACAGGCCCAGAGCCTCCCCGAATCTGGGCCTGTGTGTCACGCACTTGGGGCAGAGAGGGGTCTCAGATGCATGAGGACCAGAGCCGGCAGGCCCTGGTGTGAGTGTGGGAAGGGAGAGTGTAGGGAAAGAAGCCCTACTCCTGGGCCAGCCCCAAGGGCAGGGAGGACAGAGGGGAAGCTTGGCCCCGAGCCGGCCGCGGGCCCGCCTGGCCTCCCAGCCCCCGGCCCCCGACGTGTAGCCTCAGTCTTCAGGAATGTCCTGTCCTTGGCGGGAGCTGCCAAGGAAAATGGACGGGGCCCAGGGGCGGGGGCCCGGGCAGGTGGCTGGCGGCTCTGACACTTTCCTGGCCCAGGCCTGCGTCCCCCGTGGACACTGCTCTGAGGCGTGGGGCGCTTCTGCATCTGCGGGTGTGGGAGCGTGGCCAGGCCTCCGGCCATCTGCTGAGGCTCCCCCTTGGAGGGCCGTGCTGAGATGTCTAAAATATTTGTTTTGTAAAGGATTAACTTCCAGATGATTCTAGAAGGAGCTGGGAACAATGGCCCTGGCTACAGCAGGAAGGCCCTTAATCCCCGCTTGGAATCTGGACCAGGGCAGCACCTCCGTACCTTGAAAAGATGAAGCCACTCTTCTTTTCCTCTCTTGCGGCGTCAGCTCAACCCCTTGGGCACTCGTTCACTCATTCATTCAACAAACACCTCTGCTGCGACACAGACCTGCAGGAAGGGGCTCGGCGCCCCGCCTGGCCAAGTCCCCCTGCTTGGCCAGGAGCGAGCAGGGCAGCTGCTTCGCCTGCCCTGCAGGCTCTCTCACGTACGCCCCCTGCATCCTGGCCCCCATTCCCACAGAAGCGTCAGCCCCCCCTCTGCCCACTCCCTTCCCATAGCCCTTGGGGGTCCCTTGGGAGAGGGGAGAGGCTGGATGCCTCTCCTCCATGAGGCTGCTGCGCAGAGGTCTCCAGTCCCTGGTGTCTGGTCCACAGGGTCCATGGGCACTTGTCAAGAGGCAGGGTCACTGCGGGTTGGAGGACGGGGGTCGAGGAGAAGACCTCCCTGGACCAGCCAGGCGGGGGCCAGTCTGCGAGGGAGCGGGGAGAGGCCCAGAGGACAGGCTGTCTCTGCAGGCAGGTCGGGGGTGGCAGTCAGGGTCCCGGCACCAGTGAGCGGAGAAGACCATCGGGCCGCGGCCAGCAGCGTGGTCCTTGGCTCTGCGTCCCCTGAGGACACACTGTCTGGTCTAAGCGCCACGCTGTGGGCTGAAGATGGAGTGAGCGTTCTGCCATGGATGCAGATCAGACGACAGGCGCGCTTTTTAAGGAGCTGACTTTGGTGGTGGCGGAGGCCTGGGTGGTCCAGGAGGCGCTGGTGCCCCTGCTCTGGGCTGGGGCCTGAGGCCGGCAGGGCAGGCCCTCAAGAAGATGAACAGGGAGCGGGAGGGGGCCAGGGTGGATTCTGCCCACTGGGTCCTGCATGGTTACCCACCTTTGCTGCACGGGACCTGGACTTCTGGGCCATAGGAATTAAGGGAGGGAGGGCCTGATGCCTGAGCTAGGCCATGAGGTCCATCTCCAGGACCTTTAGTGGGGCCACTGAGAAAGAAGCCTTCTTTGCACTGAAGCCTATCCATCTGCTGGGGCGGTGGTAGTAGAACAAGATAAAAGAAAACTCAAGGAGAGTCTTCCACGTGTAAGCTTGGAAAGGAGGAAGGAGCCCTCCTACGACTGTCCGGCTTCAGCTGCTGCTGCTGCTAAGTCACTTCGGTTGTGTCCGACTCTGTGCGACCCCAGAAGTTCACCAAAATTTCTAGTTTCATCATCCTACCAGCACGTGGGGACTTCTACCTCAGAAAAGAGAATGCTCATGTTCTGTATCTACTAAAGGCTCCGGTCTCTTTACAGATGTGGGGATGGTCATTCGTTCTGTGACCTTGGTTCTTTGATAGGTTCACAAAAATCTGTCTGTCCAGCTTTCTTCTTGTGGTCAGGATGGGACTTAGGTGGTTCAAGCTCTTAGGTGTAAGTGCAGCTTAAAGTTCATCCCCCAACCCCAGTCCTGGAGGCAGGAAGTCTGAGGTCAAGGAGCCCCAAGCCGCAGCCTCTCCCCTAAAGGCTTAGGGGAGGGTCCTTCCTGTGCCTCCCAGCGCTGGGGGCCCCAGGCATCCCTGGGCTTGAGGCTGCATCACCCCAGTCTCTGCCTGCATCCTCACCTGGCCCCCTCTGCGCCCTTGCTCTCTTCTGTCACTTCTAAGGACCCTTGCCAATGGATTTAGGGCCACCTGGGTACCCCCAGATGCCCTCCACCAAGATCCTTCATCACAGCTGTGAAGATTCTCCTCCCAATAAGGCCACACTCACAAGTTCGGGGATTTGTTGTTCACTCATTCAGTCGTGTCCAACTCTGCGACCCCATGGACCACAGCACACCAGGCCTCCCTGTCCATCATTATCTCCTGGAGCTTGTTCAAGCTCGTGTCCATTGAGTGGGAGACGCCATCCAGCCGTCTCATCCGCTGTCGTCCCCTTCTCCTCCTGCCCTCAATCTCTCCCGGCACCAGGGCCTTTTCCAGGGAGTCAGTCTGGGGACGAGGACGTGGACGTGTCCCCTGGGGCCTCTTCGGCTTGCTGGAGATGCTGTTCTGCAGTGAACACTGGCCTGGGGATGGATGGTCTCTGAAAGCAAGAAAAAACGGGTGTCAGGGCGGGGAGCTGCAAAGGGCTTGTGGGGCCCAGCTCTGGGATCCGGCTGAAGCCAGTCTGACTTGAGAGCCTGCCTCTTGCAGCCGAGTCTGACGGGTCTCCGTGTGGGTCACAGAGGGAGGAAGAAAAGGATCTGGTGGGGGTCAGCTGCCCAGGAAGGGGCCCTGGAGGGCCTGCCCAATGCCTGACCAGGCCACTCTGCCCGTGGGACCAACAGCCGTCGGGAAAACTGGCCCACCCTCATTCAGGCAGCAGAGATGCCCTCCAAGGGTCAGAACAAATGGCCTTTCTTTCTGACCACCGGCCGAGCCCCGCTTCCAGGAGAGGGTGGGCTGGGTGTCGTGCAGTGAGGAGGCAGGGAAGAGGCTACCACTGGGTCCAATGGGCACCAAGGACCAGGCCTGTCTGGGCGGCAGCTGAGAAAGAGAGAAGGTTCTGAGCAGGAGTAGGAGGCAGGAGCCAAGGCTCACGGAGGTGTTAGAACAGCCCCATGACTGTACCTGGACACGGCGGCCGGGCGGCCATGCAGACAGGTGAGTGAGGTGCTGGTCTGTGCTGGCTGGGTTTATGGTGAGGCAGCAGCTCCAGGCCCAGACAGTGGCGGATGGTCAGCTGGACGGGACACCACACAGGAGACAGAGCCCTGGGTCCTGAGGAGCCAGCGGGCCAGGCTGGGGGAGCATGTGCCCCTGGTGGTCTGGCTCAGCTCCCTGAGGCTGCATCGCCCGCTCTCTCCTGCCTTCTGCGTGCCCAGCCCCGGGGTGGCATCCCCTTGGGCCCCTGGGGAGGAAGGTGCATGGGCTGGCACCACCACACAGCGACAGGCTCGAAGGCCAGTGCCGCGTAGAAGCTGGCTGAGGAAGCGGGCCGGGCCTCCCCGGGGTGACCTGAGAGCTGAGTGGGAAGGGGCTGAGGGGTTACATCCCGGTTAAAGGGCGCGGTCACAGCCTGGAGGCCAGGGAGGCCAGAACGGCCGAGGGCGGATCCCAGAAGCCTTGGCAGCCACGGAGAGAAGCGAGCAAGGGGTCCCTGATACACGCGGGAGGTCAGCGCCAGCGGGGGCCGGTACCCAGAGAGGAGGTCGGTGCCCCATGGAGGTGTCGCTGAGTCCTGCCAATGGGATGCGGGTGTAGGTGGTTTGGCCCGTGGAGGTGCGGTGACTGCCTCCTCGATGACCGGATCCGGAAGATGAGGGGGCAAGGGAGAGAGTGATGAGGGTGGGACCACTTCCATGAAGGAAAGACTGAGAGAGGCAGGGTGGAGAAAAGAGCAGCTGTGACTGGGGCTGGTGGGCGGGAGGCACACGCGGGGCGCCAGGCGACACACCCGGGCCTAGTGAGCCCTGAGGCCTGAGCATCCGGGAGCCCGAGGGCCTGGGAGGCAGGGTGCAGGCAGTCGGCAAGGCTGTGCGAGAGCCGCGGGGCGTGAGGGGTGAGGGCAGCCCAGGGCCTGCGTTGTTCGTGGCCCCGGGGCCTGTGCCACCCGCTGTCCCCTTGGCTGTGCCCCAGCCCGAGGGCCCAGCTGACCATCCGCCCTGAACCCTCCGCCACGCCCGCCCCCTCCCCATTCTCCTGCTCTCCGCGCCTCCGGACGCAGTGACGCGCCTTTGTTCTGATGGACGGAGCCCCCGGCCCCCACCCCAGGGAGTCACTCTCAGATCTTCAGGGAAGCCCGCCGGGCACCAGCAACAGAGGTGGTCCCTGTGCTCCCCGCCTGATGCCCCGGGGCTGAGTGAAGGCCTCTCTCTGACACCCCCTCCGGGCACTCGGGTGGCAAGCCCCTCTCCACCCACCCCTAAGCCCGCAGGCGACTGTAGGGCAACGACCCTGCAAGACACCAGTCAGCACTTTCCTCTAGCTTCTCAGCGTCAGCAGCGCTTCCCATGTTACCTGCCCCGGAAGTAGTACTGAGCACTCGAGTAGTACTGAGCACTCGGGTGGATATGCACGCCTACCTGCTGGCTGAAAGGGGCACGCTGGGTCCCCAGGACACGGCTCGGCGGTTGCGGTCTAGGCACCAGGTATGTTTCCGCTGACTTGGCCGCTAGACTGCAGCAGCTTGGGGCCCGGGGGCCAGTCAGGAGCCCCTGGCCCACACTCAGGTGAGGGGCAGAGGGTGGAGCTGCCTCCGCTCTGGCACGCTCTGAGTGCTACTCCGGGGCACATGGCAGTGATGGAGACACGTATGGCGGGACACAGGTCCAGCCTGGGGCTGGAGATGCTGGCAGCACAGGCGTGAGACTGCCAGAGAGAGAAGGTCTGTCCACGATGGCCCACCGTCCTGGACTGGCCGCACCCGAGGCCGCGTCTGCTGGCGATCCTCAAGCTCCTCCCGGTGCCACCCCATGCGCCAAGAGCAGCACCCACTGTTGCCACACCAAGACCAGCCTGACACCAAGGCCCTGGGGCCTGGCAGCCTCTCCACTGGGGAGCCCACTCTAGCCTTGAGACTGGACGCTAAATTCTCCACTCTCCTCCAAGTCCTTCCACAGAGATGCAAATAGCCCATTAGGATGCAAACAGGCAGAGGTTGCCAGCTCTCTCGGCAAATACCTCCCATTCTCCCCCAAGGGCATCAGTGAGCAGAAACGTGGCTACCCATCCCAGAAAAGTGCGCATCTAAACCAGAAGGGCCCCCGGATGGGCCCTGGCTTGGTGACCAGAGAGTGGGCAGAAGGGCCCACAGGAGTGCCCTGGGTCCTCCCAGGAACCCACATGATACAGCGAGCCTGACCGCATGGGACAGCGGGCCTGGGGCGCCCCCACCCGCACCCGTAGGACAGTGAGAGCAGGTACACGGGGGCAGACAGGGAGGCCCTGCCCCGTGGCGGATGCGACCGGGAGCCCAGGGGAGGACTGTCCAGGGACAGGACACTGAGTCCAGAGGAAAACCTTTCCTGCATGGCCTTCAGCAGCCCAGGGCTTCTGGGCCCTGCCTTGTCCAGCGCAAAGAGTATTTCGGGGTCTTCTCCCTTGGTCTTGGGCTGACCTCCTAGCCCCATTTCCTCTGCGAGAATTTCTGAGAGGTTGTGGGTGTGGAGACAGAGGCAGCCGCGAGGCGGCGGTGCAGGCTCACACATCACCACCCAAGGTGGCCGCGGTGGGGTCTGCCCACCACAGGATCTGCCCGCGCGGCATCCCGGGCCGCCGAGGCCGGGTAGCGCACTGGTCCCTGAGGATCATCAGGGAGATGGGAGGCCCGTCCGAGCTGCCCCGTGTCACCCCAAGTCAGCCCGGGCTGCGCTGCTGAAGGTGGGAGAGGAGAAGGAGCACTCGGGGACAATGAGGGGTCCCCATGCCTGGGGCGACGCGGAGCCGACTTCAGAGACTCTTTCTATGGGACCTTCGGCAGCCCAGGGTGCGGGGTGCCGCCTTGCCGAGGGTAGGAGGATTTCACAGCTCTTCTCTGTCTTGAGCTGACCTGGCCGGCCTGTCACAGCCCTTAAACAGAAACCAGCGGCTGTGAGTGTGGGGACAGAAGCAGCCGCGAGGCGGCGGTGCAGGCTCACACATCAGCAGCCGGGGTTCGCCCACGTGGCATCCCGGGTCCAGACGCGCAGCCATAAATTGCGGTGGGCCCGGGGCTCACAAGGGAGACGGGGCACTCGTCTGAACCTCCCAAGGTGCCAGGTCAGGCCACACTGCGGGTTCAGCCACACACACAGACACAGACACACACACACACGCCTCCCCACCGAATCCCAAGGCGTGGGACCTATGTCATGTCTTCTCGGCAGGAGGATGGCAGCCTGTTCCACCAAAACCTGGGCTTGTGCTTCCAGCCCAGCCTGTTGCCTCCCCAGACAGTCCTCCCAAATTCTGGGTCTTTTATTGAGCCGCATCCGCCTTCCAGAGGAACAGGAGACCCTAACAGCCGGTCATTAGCATCTCCATGCAGTTCACTGAAATGCTAAAGGTCTGGGCGTGTTGCTGCCTCTGGGCTCAGCCGCGGCGGGTCTGCTGGTCACCGGTCACCCGAGTGCTACCATCAGTGTGGGTTTCATCAGGTACCCTAGTGTCTTGGGGTCATGAAGGGGTGGGCATCTGGGCTGGGTAAGCATGCTCAGTGGCTGTTTAGGTCCACACACTGCACACTGGGACCCACACAAGACCTGGGAGGTGCATTTCCCAACTGACAGGGCCCCCTGGGTCTGCTCTGGAGCCCATGCGCTGTTGGGTGTGTACCCCACTGCACCCTAGAGTCATGGCCCCAGGTCACCAAAGCAGAGGAGAAGTGGGGGTAGGGGAATAAAGGGCCTTACATCCGGGGTGACAGGGACCTGAAGGGGAGCCTGGGTGAGGCACAGCCCTAGTTCCAAAGGGACCCTCTTGCACCAGACCCCTGGTGACACAGGGCCCTGGGCACCGGCCAGGGCAGAGGACCCCGGGGCTCTTGCCGCTGTATCAAGGGCCACCTCCTTAGCTAGTTGCACCCCAAATAAGGCTAAGTGGCTGTGGGTGTGGAGACAGAGGCAGCCGCGAGGCGGCGGTGCAGGCTCACACATCACCACCCAAGGTGGCCGCGGTGGGGTCTGCCCACCACAGGATCCGCCCGCGCGGCATCCCGGGCCGCCGAGGCCGGGTAGCGCACTGGTCCCTGAGGGTCATCAGGGAGATGGAGGCCCGTCCAAGCTGCCCCGTGTCACCCCAAGTCAGCCCAGGCTGCGCTGCTGAAGGTGGGAGAGGAGAAGGAGCACTCGGGGACAATGAGGGGTCCCTATGCCTGGGGCGACGCGGAGCCGACTTCAGAGACTCTTTCTATGGGACCTTCGGCAGCCCAGGGTGCGGGGTGCCGCCTTGCCGAGGGTAGGAGGATTTCACAGCTCTTCTCTGTCTTGAGCTGACCTGGCCTGCCTGTCACAGCCCTTAAACAGAAACCAGCAGCTGTGAGTGTGGGGACAGAAGCAGCCGCGAGGCGGCGGTGCAGGCTCACACATCAGCGGCCAGGGTTCGCCCACGTGGCATCCCGGGTCCAGACGCGCAGCCATAAATTGCGGTGGGCCTGGGGGTCACAAGGGAGACAGGGCACTCGTCTGAACCTCCCAAGGTGCCAGGTCAGGCCACACTGCGGGTTCAGCCACACACACACAGACACACACACATGGACAGCCGCCTCCCCGCCAAAGTCCCAAGGCGTGGGACCTATGTCATGTCTTCTTGGCAGGAGGATGGCAGCCTGTTCCACCAAAACCTGGGCTTGTGCTTCCAGTTCAGCCTGCTGCCTCCCCAGACAGTCCTCCCAAATTCTGGGTCTTTTATTGAGCCGCATCCGCCTTCTAGAAGAACAGGAGACCGTAACAGCCGGTCATTAGCATCTCCATTCCATTCATTGAAATGCTAAAGGTCTGGGCGTGTTGCTGCCTCTGGGCTCAGCCGCGGCGGGTCTGCGGTTCGCCAGAGTACCCCATCAATGTGGGTTGTAATAGGGACCCTAGTGTCCTGGGGTCCTTAACTGGTGGGGATCTGGGCTGGGCAAACGTTCTCAGAGGCTGGTCATTTCTCCACACCATACTCTGGGACCCACACAAGACCTTGGAGGTGCATTTCCCAGCTGACAGAGCCCCCTGGGTCTGCTCTGGAGCCCATGTGCTGTTGAGTGTGGACCCCACTGCACCCTAGAGTCATGGCTCCAAGTCACCGAGGCGGGGGACAAGTGGGGGTGGGGGAGTAAAGGGCCTTATACCCAGGGGTGACATGGACCTAATGGGGATCCTGGGTGGGGAACCCCACTAGTTCCAGAGGGAGCCTCCTGCACCAGACCCCTGGTGACACAGTGCGCAGGGCAGAGGCTCCCAGGGTCCTTGCTGCTGTTTCAGGGGCCACCTCCCTAGCTGGTCTCACCCCAAACAGGGCTGAGTGGCTGTGGGTGTGGAGACAGAGGCAGCCGCGAGGCGGCAGTGCAGGCTCACACATCACTGCCCAAGGTGGCCGCGGTGGGGTCTGCCCACCACGGGATCTGCCCGCGTGGCATCCCGGGTCCGCCGAGGCCGGGTACCGCACTGGTCCACGAGGGTCATCTGGGAGATGGGAGGCCCATCTGAGCTACCCCGTGTCACCCCAAGTCAGCCCGGGCTGCGCTGCTGAAGTTGGGAGAGGAGAAGGAGCACTCGGTGACAGTGAGGGGTCCCTATACCTGGGGGGACGCGGAGCTGAGTTCAGAGAGACCTAATCTATGGGACCTTCGGCAGCCCAGGGTGCTGGGCACCACCTTGCCAAGGGCAGGAGGATTTCGGGGGTCTTCTCCCTTCGTCTTGAGCCAACCCGATAGACCCATCACAGTCCTTGAACAGAGCCCAGGGTTGCGGATGTGGGATAGAAGTGGCCGCGAGGCGGCAGTGCGGGCTCACACATCAGCAGTGGGGGTTCGCCCACGCGGCGGCCCGGGTCCATGCGCGCCCGGCCAGAGACTTTGATGGTCTGCACAAGTCATATCACGGCAACCCATGAGGGTCATAGAGGGAACGGGCACTCATCTGAGCTACCTAAGGTGCCAGGTTGGGCCACACTTCAGCTTCAGCCACAGGTCCCTCTTCCCCCCCCCCCCCCCCCCCCCCCCCCGCCGCGTGGGACTGAAGTGACATTTCCCTGGCATGAGAAGGGCAGCCTGTGCCACTAAAACCTGGACTTTGTGCTTCTAGTCCAGTGTGCTGCCTGCCCCCATCCCAGCCCCCACCCCAGAGAGACCTCCCAAACTCTGGATCTGTTATTGGGCTGCATCTGCCTTCAAGGGGAGCCTCCACCCTTAACAGTCGGTCATTAGCATCTCCATGCAGCTCGGCTGTTTGAAATGCTAAAGGTCTGGGCGTGCCGCTGCCGCTGGATTCAGCCGCGGCCGGGCTGCTGGTTGCCGGAGCACTGCCACCAAAGTGGGTTGCAGCAGGCACTCTAGTGCCCTGGGGGCATTAACCGGTGGGGATCTGGGCTGGGCAGGCGTGCTCAGTGGCTGGTCATTTCTCCACGCCACGCTCTGGGAGCCTCACAGTCTCACGGTCATGCGTTTCCCGACCGATGGAAGCCCCCTGAGTCTGCCCTTTGGCCTGTGTGCTGTTGGAAGTGAGCCCACAGCACCCTAGAGACATGGCCTCCTGTGACCAAGGTGGGGGACAAGCGGGGATAGGGGAGTAAAAGGTCTTGTGCTGGGGGTGACAGGGATCTGATGGGGAGCCTGGGTGAGGCACAGCCTCAGCTCCAGAGGGACCTGTCCTGCAGCAGACCCCTGCTGGCACAGGGCGCCGGGCACTGCCTGCCCAAGGCAGAGGATCCTGGGGCCCTCCCCGCTGCATCAAGGGCTACCTCCCTGGCTGTTCGCCCCCCAAATAGGGCTGAGTGGTTGTAGGTGTGGAGACAGACGCGGCCGCGAGGCGGCAGTGCAGGGGTGAATGCCACCGCCCGCGGCCGCTGTGTCTGAGGGCTGATTACGGCCAAACGTGGGAGTCTGCCCATGGTAAAGTCTAGGGTTTTCTCATATAAATCTGACAGTTCACCCATGGCCAAGGCTGGGATTTTTCCACAGAAATCTGGGGGTTCACCAACGGTCAAGGCTAGAGTTTTCCCAAGTAAATCTGGGGGTTCACCCACAGCCATGATTGGATTTTTCCCACACAAATCTGGGGGTCCACCCACGGTCAAAGCTGGAACTTTCCCATGTAACCCTGTGGGCTCACCCAAAGTGAAGGATAGAGTTTTCCCATGTAAATCTGGGGGTTCACCCATAGCAAAGGCTGGCCATCAGGCATGTCCAGGAGAGCAGGGTCATCTCAAGGCCCTAACTGAGGTGCACTCAGACCTGGAGAGCTCTGGGTCCCTTGCTGGGGCATGCCCCCCACCTCATGGCCCCATCACTGTAGACTTGGTGGCCAAACCCTCCAGACTGCTGGTTCCCAACGACCCCCACGAGGCCTAGGTGGTAGCCCCGGGGATGGGGTGGCTGGGGGCTCAAGGCTCTGGTCTTTGTCTGGACTCTGGATGTGAACCGCGGCTGCAACGGCCAGGGAGGCGGTCAGGCTCACCGCCCCGGCGCGCCTACGAGCGCAGAGGACAGCGGCACGCCTGGCCCAGACGGGGACCCACCGTGGGGGCAACGGGACGGGGCCCCGGCCTCGCTGGAGACCCCGCCTCACTCAGGGCGCTGTGCGCGCAGCAGGAGCAATTAGCCAGGTGGCCCTCAGGCGGGAGAGTCGGCCGCCGGCCGCGAGCCCAGAGAACTTCCCTCGGCCGCCCCGCGCCCCAAAGCCGCGGGCTCTGGACCACGGTGGGGTCTCAGCCCCGCGGCAGCAGGAGGCGACGCTGAAGTCCCACGGGGCATCTGGCGGCTCCCGCCCGCCCAGACCTCTGTCGGGGGCAGCGCGTGCCCCTGGGGGCTGGGCGGCAGCCGCCTGCAGGGACACGGTGTGGGGGGGCGCTCGGGAACAATGCCAGAGCCTCCCCACCGGATGCCAAAGGAGGGGTGCGGGGATGGCCCTCTTTGGAGAATTCCAGGGCGGGTGAGGTACGTGCGCTGGACCGTCCCGGGTGGGGGCGGGCCTCGCGGGGGCCCCAACACGGTCCCTGTGCTGATTGGCTGGCTGGGCGGGGGCGGGGATGCTGGGCGGGGCCGCCTCCAGTTAGAAAAAGCCCGGGCTAGGGCCCGAGGAGCAGGGTGTGGGAGGGGGGTGGTGGGAGGGATGGGGGGGCACGGGGGAAACTGGGGAAGCGGGGGAACGGAGGGGGAACCGGGGGGAAATGGGGGAGGTGGGGTGCAGGGAAGTTTGCGTGGGGTGGGCCAAGGATCACCTTGGACATCTGGAGCCTGGCAGGAGCGGACTCGTGAAGGGGCTGGCTTGGGGAGGGCCGCGGGGTGCCCGGGAGCCTTTTGGGGATCATTTTTTGCTCCCGGGCGCCCCGCAGGCCGGGCAACATCTGCGTGGGAGGGTAAAAGACCCAAGCTAGCAGCGTGGAGGAGAAGAGGGGGGAGCCAGGCATTCATCCCGGTCAATTCTGGTTTCAGGTCGTGGCGGCTGGTGGACAGGGGAGTTGGAGAGAGGCTCGCCCCGGGGCCGGGGCCGCGGAGGTGTCGCTGGCAGCCGTGGGCAGGTGAAGACAGCTCTCTGCCGGCCAGGTGAGTCCCCTTCTCCTCCCTGGGTCTTGCTCTCCTGGCCTCCTGCAAAAGGAGGTTTTGGAGGGTGAGGGCCAGAGAGGCGGAGAGGCTGGCCTCCCGGCAGAGCAGCAGGACGCAGGCTGGTCAGGCAGCACAGGTGATATCGTCTCAGGGGGAGCTGAGACAGAGCGGGCTGGGGGGCCGCAGGCCGCCCCAGATGGCAAGGGCATTTCCAGAGAGTCAGGCGGGAGCTCAGGAGGCAGGGCTGCCAGCACATGTAGGGGGCACCGAGGCCCGGGGCGAGCAGGACAGGGCGGGGACTCAGGACAGAGGGGTTCCCAGCCGCCACTTCACCCACTGCAATTCATTTAGTAGGAGGTTACAGGAGCGGCTCCGGCCAGGCGTCCTCAGGCCTGAGCCGGAGCCTCGAGGGCCGGAGAGGGAGAGAAGGCAGCGCAGTGCGCGGGCAACCGCAGCGGGACATCACCTGGGGGGCGGTGGCCGCAGGGACAGGCCCGGAGAGATACCCGCAGCAGGGAGGCTGCGCGGGCCCAGCCCGCGGAGACTAGCCCCATGCGGCACTGCGGCCCGGGGGCCACGCGGGAGGGCCCCAGTGCACTCAGGGACACTGGGGACACTTGACCCGAACCGCGGGCCCCTGGGACGGGCATGACAGGCAGGACAGCACCCAGGGGAGTCAAGGACATGGGCGAGACCAGGCTAGGCAGGGCGGGGGGGATGGCGTGAGTGTGCTTTCTCAGGGGAAGGGAGGTCAGGGCGCAGGCAGGGGAAAGGGGCCGGAGCCGGGCACCGAGCCGGTGGGAGGGGCACTGGACTTCGAGCTCGTGGCCAAGGCGGGCTTCTGCGGGCGATGACGGAGCGGGATCGGTGCCTCTGAGCTCGGACCAGGACGATGGTGAGTGTCCAGCCCGCTGCCCTCCTGATGCCCTCGGCTGCCTCTGCCCACCCAGTCAGTGCCCCCCTCTCTCTCTCTCCCTGCCCACAGCCACGTCTTAGTGGGGTGGTCGTGCCTGCCAGTCACGGAGGCCGGGCGGCCAGGACGTGCGCAGAGTGATATGATGTGGTCCGGCGTGATGGAGAGAGTAGGTGGGACCGTCCAGCCTACCAGGTGAGTGCAGACGCGGGCTGGGCCCCCCACCCCGGACCTGCTAACCCGCACTCAGCCTCACGGGCGCCTCTCTCCTGTAGAATTCTGTCAGCTGGCCCCGCGAGGAGTCGGGATATCTCTGTTCTTTTAGTCTCCTGAAGGAGCAAACACAGTACTGCTGCTCTTCAGACTCCCAGAACCCTCAAGATGACAAGGTGAGAGGTCCCTGCTACACACGGCGAGGGCGGGGGAGGCGGCACGGGCCCCAGAGGCAGGCACTCACGCTCTCTTATCCCCGCAGAAATGGTGCTACCCAGCTCACGCCTGGGACTTGGAACACGGACTTCTTCAAGTCTTTCTAGCTCTGACTCGAGAATATGCTGCATTTTTGAACCACTATACACCTTAACTCAGGAATCAGCTCTGGAAGGTACTTCCCTCTCGAATCCCCCCCAAGCCCCCTCTGCCCAGCCTGTCCCGCCGGACCCCACCCTCACGCCTTGTCTCTGTCCGCAGGTTGATCTAAAGGAACAGACGACCCACACCACCGGAAGAGCAGCCCCCGCGGCGACACCCACCCTGGCCCGGCAACTCCATCTCTGCGGCCAACCCCTGCCACAGCCCCAAGACCACCAACAGCCTCCCTCTCTCCTTTTCCTCCTTTTCTGTCTCTATTTTCTGATCTTTCTGCTGTCCTTTGCTCAGGAGACTCAGAGCGTTCAGAGCCCCGTTCTCCCCGTCCCCCTTGAATTAATTTGCACTAAAAGTCATTTGCACTGGTTGGGGTTCTGGAGCCAGCCCTGGTCTCTGAGTGTGTGTAAGCGCGTGTGTGTGCCCACTGCTGAATGTGTAGGCCTCCTCGGCCTGTGCCCCCCACCCAGCACCCCGCCCACCCTTGGGGGTGACTGGGAGGGGGCCAGACTGGGGGGCCCGAGTGTGGCCCCCCCTCCCACACCTAGTCTGGAGGCTCCGAACATCAGGAGCACACCAAGCATTTCATTGTGTGTCCATCTCGCTCATGTCCCTCCCTGCCAGGGCCTCCCCAGAAGCCCTGGATTCATCAATAAACTCAGTTACAGGAATTTGTCTCAGGACTCTTGCATTTGAGATGAACGGGGAGGGGGCTGGGGGGGGAAGTGGGGCCAGGGAACACGAGAAGGCACGCGGGCCCAAGGGCCCAGACACATGGGCGGGGACACACGGGTGGGGGACACGTGGAGGGGAGGGGGCTGCCTGGAGCAGGAACACAGAGGGGGGCCTGTGGACACAAGGGGTGGGCAATGAACGGGCTGGTGACACGGGGGGGGGGGCCTGTGGGAGAGGCGGCCAAGGGGGCCGGGACTTCAGGGACCGCAGCAAGCAACACGTGGGGGCTGGGTGAGGGGCAGGAGGACCCAGGGTCCCTGCAGGGGGAACAAAGGGCTGTCAGCCCTGAGAGAGCCCCTCCCACCCACGATACCCAGGCCTCCATGAGCCGCCAGTCAGACCCCCAAGTCCTGAATCTAAGAGGCTGCTTTCTAGAATCGTCCTGGGAGAGTAGGCTTGACGTGGGATCAGGCAAGCTGCAGTGCTGGCAGGAGGCAGGCCACGCCTCCAGGAAGCCCACCGCCCCCTCTCGTCCCCAGCTCTGCAGGCCCAGAGTGCTGGGCTGGGGCACAGAGGCCCCTCTCCCCATTCTCTGCTGTGCTGAGGCGGGGAGGGGGCGCTGAGTGGGGGCTACAGGCAGGAGGTCCGTGGAATCTGCTTGGCTGTGGTGGGGGGCAGAACGGGGCTGGGGGTAAGCGCTCATCAGGCGGGCAACAGTGGGGAGCAGTAGGAGGGGGCGAGGCTGCGGGGAAGGGGGGCGCACAGAGATAGCCTTCCCCGGGCCGCGTCCTGCTGGCGTCTGGCTTTGGGGGTGCGCCTGGGGTGCACGGGCAGCCCCCGCCTGCGTTTGGGGCCCCTGTCCGGGTACAAGGCGGCAGCTGGCCGGAGCCGCCCCTCTGCCTCTGACCCCCCACCCCCACCCCAGGCCTCCCAGCTCCTGGGCGCCAGGCGCGACGCTGGGAACCCTTGGAAGGAGGGCTGGGTCCTTGGCCCCTTCCCGTGCTCAGGGCAGTCAGGAAATGCCTTGCGGGCCGACTGACCGAGAGGAGATAGCAGAGGCCTGGGAGACCCCCAGCTCGTGCCTTTCCCAGCGTCCGGGCGGCCGGCCCTTGGCTGCCCTGGCTCCGGCCCCAAGAGTCGCCCCCACCACCCCACACTCCCCACGGGCTCTGTATCTGGCCTCTCTGGGCCCAGCTCCCCCCGAGCGGAGATGTGCAAATTCCAGGGCTGCAAGGGGGGACAGTCCCAGACCAGCCGGGCGGGTGGTCGGCACGGTGCGCTGGGATGAAGGCATTTCATGATGTTCCCGCCCAGGGCGCACCTGGGGGCTCCTGAAAGCCTCCTACCCCCCACCCCTGGGGGCTTTCACGGGCCCCAGCCAGCAGCTCACGGGCAAGACCTGTCCCTCCCTGGGCCCACGGCCTGCTGGACTTGCCCCTGTGGGCTTTGCCAGCAGGACAAAGAAATCCATCCTTATAGTCTCTGCGAGCCTGTCTCCCCTGGAGCTCTGCAGAGCCGGCCTCAGAAGACAAAACTCAGCCTCCCGGGGCTGGAGGTGGTGTAGTGGGCCCCCCGGAGAGTGACGGGCCGTGGCAGGGGTGAGCAGGGGGACGGGAGCTCTGAGTCCTGGTCACACCCACTCTCTGCTCCAGGCTTCCCCTGGATCCTGAGGCTCACCTGGGGGAGTGGGCGCTTCTTGCCAGGCCCGCCCAGGGGAATGACCCAGGCCCTCAGGCCCTGCCTGACCCAAGCTGTGTCCACCCGCCTCCCACCCCATAGACACTGGGCACGCTGGGTGAGGCCCCCGGCTCTGCTTCCAGGCTGCTTGCCTGAGCAGCAACGAGGAGGGCCCTGCGGGGGTGCAGGCGGCATGCGGGGAGGCCGGGGGTGGGCCTGGGGCCCCACCGGGGCCGGGAGAGCCGGTGGCCAACACCCGCGCAGGGCCCCTCTGCGGAGCAGGGACCCCAGGTTGGAATGTGTTTACCTCTGGCCCAGCCCCGCTTCCTGCCTTAGAGAAGGGGCCCAGAGGGGGCCGAAGGGCAAGGCAGGCCCCCACCCAAAGCCACCTTCAGATGCCCCTATGCTGAGCTGGGTCCCCAGGCAAACAGGGGCTCAGATTCCACACCCAACCCTCGCAGGGTCCTCACACCTAGGTCAAGCTGCAGTCACGCTGCTACAGGGCATTTAGGCTGAGCAACCATCCAGCCTCTGGCCTACAGAAAACAGGCCTTCACGTGTCCGTGTGCCCACACTCCTGTGTCCACACGTGTGTCTGTGCGTCTGGGTCGCGTGTACACCCGTGTGTGTCCATGTGTGTCTTCCTGTGAGTAAGTCTCCATGTGTGGGCTTGTGTGTCTGCCTCAGCACGTCCCCGTGGGCCTGTGTGTGCGGGTCAGCGGTCTGGCTGTGTGCTCTCGGCGTGTACAGGCTCGACGGGCTGCCTCTCCTGGGCTGTGTGTCCACAGGTCTGTGGACACAGCATGACTGAGGGTCTCTGCTTGGGGTCGTTAACCAGGCCCCTCACAGTGGAGGAGCCCCGTCCAGCTGCTCTGCAGGGCCTACTGGCTTTTGCTCGGCCCTGGCTGCATGTGTAGGTGTGAGCTGGGCCCGGCTTTCGTGACCTCTGGGCCCACCTTCAGGCCGGGACTGTGGACGCTGCGGTAGGGGTGGGGGGCAGCCCTCCCTGTAGCCCTGAACAGTGACAGAAGTATCTCCAGTGGTCCAGGAAGTGATGCCCTGCCAGGGCCAATGTTGTGGACAGGTGCCCTGGGGCGCTTGGTGAGCAGGGCAGGGCTGCCACGTGGCTTTGTCCCTCCCTGGGCTCTGGGCTGCAGCAAGCGCAGGTGCGGCAGACGCGGGCCTGGGCTGGAGGCTGGCAGGGCGATATGCTGGGGTGCAGGGAGGCCAGGAGGCCTGGCCCCGGGCTCAGCCCCAGGACCTCATACCCGGCCTGGGCTCAGAACCCCTTTCTGCACCTCCCTCTTGTGTTCAGGTCTCTCCATGTGTTGTACTCATTTGAAAAGACCCTGATGCTGGGAGGGATTGGGGGCAGGAGGAGAAGGGCCCGACAGAGGATGAGATGGTTGGATGGCATCACCGATTCAATGGACATGGGTTTGGGTAAACTCCGGGAGTGGGTGATGGACAGGGAGGCCTGGAGTGCTTCGGTTCATGGGGTCGCAGAGTTGGACACGACTGAGTGACTGAACTGAACTGAATGGATGTGTTGTACTGACAAGCTCCCAAGCAAGGGGCCCCAGCAGAGACTGCGTGACTCTGAAAAGGGCAGATGGAAGGTGCTGGAAGGCGTGTGGTTAGTGCGGGCCTCTCCTGAGGCCGTGGGGACCATGCTGGGCTTTGGCCCAGGCCACTTGCCCGCCTCCCTTCCCGGCCCCTCTCCCCGCACCTCTCCCAGGCTGCGCCTGGTGACATGGCTGGCTCTCAGCCAGGGACTGGGAGGACCAGGGGCCCCCTTCCTGGAAGCCCACCTGCAGGCCGCTTGCTGGGAAGGGCCCCTCGCGGCCCCCCGCCCACGCCGTTTCCTGGAAACGGTCACTGAGGGTGTTCTGTTCCTTGTCAGCACCGTGTTGCATGAAGCAGACGCCGCGCTCCAGCTCCGAACACCTGGCCGGACATGAGCGGGCAGCTGGGGCCGTGCGGGCCCCCTGGGCTCGCCTGGCTGTGCGCCCCCCGGCGGGGCCGGCCCGGGGGCCACAATGCTGCGGGCGCAGAGCTGAGGAGGGGGCAGGGGTGCAGGGGTCGGCGGGCCATGGGTTCCCACGCTCTGCTGAGGCCTCAGCACGCATGGAAGGCCGGCCCAGAGAGCCCGAGGGGGCGGAGGAGCGGGGTCAGGAAGCGGGGCCGGAGCGGTCACCCTGAACCGGGTAGGAAGAGGCCCCCGGAGGGAAGGGAGGAAGGGGAGGATGGCAGGCTGGGAAAAGCGCTCCCGGCGACAAGGAGCCAGGAGGGGCCAGGAGCAGGGCAGTCACTGGCCGTGAGGGGACTATGGGGACCCCAGGTCGCCAGGGGCCGGGCCAGGCCTGGGCGAGCTGAGTGCCGGGGGCACCAGGCTCACCTGGGGGGCTCGGAGAGGGGTGGCGGGCCTCACAGGGCTGCAGGCCTGGGCTGGGGACACGGAGGGGGCACAGGTGTTCCCGAGAGAGGGTGCAGAGCGTGGTCTCGGGAGCTGCAGGGAGCTCCAGAAGATGGAGGCGGGGTCCACGGGGCTACGGGGCGCTGCAGGGGCAGGGCGAGGACTCGGACCTCAGATCTGAGGACAGGCAGACTCAGGACACGGGTGTCTTCAGACTGGCCGGCCCTCCCGGGCACCTCGCGCGTGCGGGCAGGAGACAAGGCCTAGGGAGACGCGGGCCCCTTGGGTTTATTCAGGTGGCTTTCAGATTCTGCCCCATGCGTGGCAGGGCCCACGGGCCGCAGAGCAGCTCACACGGAGCCCCAGCAGGCGCCCCATTGGCCGGCAGTGACATCACCTCTATGTCAACACCGAGGAGTCGACAGCTTCCCGCCGGGCTTTATGGAGCGGGACCAGGCCGGCCCGGGCCTCCACCCGCACCCCCCGACACACACACTGGCCCACTGTTCTGGGGTCTGGGAGCCCAGGCCCCCCAAGGCTCCACAGGGCTGCCTGTCCCTCCATCCACTCCCCAGGCCTTGGCGCTCCCCACCAGAGAACGCGGGGGCTGTGGCCTGACCTCCACGTTCTCCTCCCTCTGTCCCGATACGCCTCTGAGACAGGCCTCGGGCCCAGCGTGGCACAGTGGGCTCCAGTGGGTCCCTTCCAACACTGGCCAGGCCCCCACAGACCTCAGAGAAGCCAGAGGGGCCAGCCTTTCCAGGACCCCTGCTCTGATGGACGCCCAGCCTTGGACGGGGGCCCCTACTCAGAGGGGAGGTGGGGAGAGGCAGCGTGGCGACAGCCCCTGCCAGTGAGACCTCTGGGGTCGGGGGGCTGGCCGGCCCTCTGCAGCCAAGACCCCCATCTCCGGGAAAGTGTGGGGAGGCCCGGGGCACAGGCAGGGCAGTGCCTGACCCAAGAACCTGGTTTTCTGGAGCCCCTGTGTGTAACAAGGAGCCCTCGGCAGAGGGGAGGCAGACTCTGCAGGGTTAGGGGACCCCAGGAGTCTCGGGGTCTGCAGGCCTGGCGTCAGGCGTAGGCCAGCTCACTCCCCGCCAGGCCCCCCGCTGCCACACCGCCGTGCAGGCCTGTGAAGGGCTCAGATTTAAAGCTTTTGCTCCCTGAGGTTACTGCTGCTTTTGCAAAGGTTTCTGGGGCCCAGATAGGATGAGCTGGCTGAGCGTGGCAAGGAAGCCAGGCTGGAGGGCCCTCCCAGGCCAAGAGTCTGCTGGCCTGGGCCCTGGAGCTCCCAGCCTGGGGTGGTGGACCGACGGGTGGGTGAGTGGCCAAGCGAGGCCGAGAAGGTGGGGGGACGAGTGGGCTCCTGCTGGTCACCAGGGAGGGCTGGCGAACGACGGGGTGGCTCCTGGGCTCACCGCCCAGGCCCAGCTCTCCTCAGCAGCCTCCGGCCCCCCTCCGCAGCTTGTCTCTGCCACGTGCCCCCCACCCCCGCCCACGGCCCTTCCTGGGACTGACCCCAAGCCCAGGGCTCTCAGCCCTAACCCATCTGTCCCTGCAGGCCCGCTGAGGGCTGGGGGCCTACAGCCTCTGCCCCCGTTGGCCCGTCCGAGGGTGAACGACCTCACCTGGGACAAGGGGGCAGAGGGCATGTGTGCCAAGAGCAGCCCCCGGGGGGCACACGCTGTTTGCAGGTCGGGAGGCACCCGAGATAAAGCAACTGTTTTCCCAGTGGGCTCGGAGCCAGAGGGGGCCATGGGGCCGCCCCAGCCCAGGCCAGGCCGCTGCCTCGGGTGCCCCCAAGGGGAGCAGGAGGGTGTAGCTGCACACGGGGGCCCACGCTCGCCACCCGGGGGGACCAGCCCTGCCTCCCCCACCAGCAGCCAGCTCTCCCCCCAGGCTCCCAGGAGCCCCGCCCCGCAGGCGGCTGAGAGGGTCTCAGAGCATTAGCCTCCCACATGTGGGAGCCTGTCATGCGACGACTTAATTAAGGACAAATTTCACGGGTCCTGGATTTGGTGGGCACAGCCCCTGCCCACAGGGGCTGACACCCCGGGCCAGAGGAGGGGCTGGAGGGGCTGGGGAGTGGGAGGCTCCAGGCCGGCAGGAGGGAGGCCGGGACGCTGGGATTAAGGGCTGACATGATGTGCCTGTCACGGATAAGTGCTTGTGCAGAGGAGGGGCGGTGGGGGCTGGGTGGGAAGCGGGCAGGAGGGGGTCTGCAGGAAATGGCTCAAGGGCCACCCCTGCCCGCCCGCCCGCCCGGCCGGCCTGGGAGCCTCTGGAGCGGCAAGAAGGCCTCGGGTCTGGAAGCAGACCCCCACCCCAGGCCTCCACGGCTGTCACGCGGGGGCCCAGGGAGCCACCCACACTTCCGCTCCGAGCTGAGCGTGGGGCCTAGCCGAGCCAGCCGGACGCCGTGCTCAGCCCTCCCGGGGGAGGCTGGGGCCGGTAGGAAGAGGCCAGCCCGAGGGCCGCGGCCGCCCAGCCTGGAGGGAGCCCATGGGTCAGGATGGGCCCCAGACGTCCGCGCTCCCCTGCCATCCATCACAGAGCTGTCACCCAGGAACGCGCTCCAGACGCGCTCCCCTCGGGAGGAGGCCCCATGCAGGCTCCGGTCCCCTGCCCGCCCCCAGAGCACACCCGCGCCCTGTGAGCATGGTGCCCGCGCCGCCCCAGTGCCCCCTTCCCAGCCCGGGCCTGGGACCCTGCTCTCCTTGTGGACATGGGCCCCCGCGAGAGTGTTCTGGCCTCCCCCCGGGGGCCCTGGCCTCCGCTGGCTTGCTGGCTGCCTCAGTGGTGGTGGGGAGGCACCGACAGACCCAGGCTGTGCTCCTGGAGCCTCGAGAGCAGCCGGCCAGTCCAGCCTGAGCCAAGAGCAAAGGGCCCGCCACGTCCAAAATGGCAATACTGTCGCTAAGGATCTGCCCGCTGCTCTCGGGGCAGCCAGCCTGGGGAACAGCCCTTCAGCCCTGCCTCCCCCAGGCCGGGTCAGCTCGGGGGGGTGGCAGAGGCCCAGGGTTGGTCCCACACAGCGGCCGCCTCTTCCCCAGGAACCCTGCCCAGAAATAAAGGAAGCCAGGGGTGAGGATGGAGGGGAAAGGCCCTGGAGAGGAGGGGTGCTGGGCAACGTCTCCGAATGGGGGCATTTCCTGGGAGAGGGGAAGCCCCCGGCTGACCCTCGGCCCCTGCGGCCTGGCCCCTGGTGGACAGAAGCTGCCCCCTGTTGGGGGTGGCTGCGGGGCTGGTTTGCAGTCTCCCTCGGCCCTCACCCCTGGCACACCACACACAGTCTCCCTCTTTTTTAACACTTGAGCTCGGCAGACAACCAGCTTGGGCAGCCTGACCCCCGCTCCGTGACTGCCGCCCCTCAGCCTGCCTCGTGAGAGCACCCACTCAGCCTGGCCTGAGTCCTCTGTCCGTCCTGGCTGCGGTCACTCCAGACTGGGGGCACCCCCGAGGGTTGGGCCCAGCCCCTGTGCACCCCTGCCCACCCGGCGGAGGTGCTGCTGAGTGGTCTGGGGAAGCTTCCTGGGAGAGGGCCCGGGGGTGCCAGACTCGGGGTGACTCTGGCCTCCAGATGCCAGTTGGGAGTGTGCTCTGGCCCGCGGGCCCTGCCGCCAGAACCTTAGGCAGGCCTCGGGAAGTGCTTCTGCACTAACAGGAAGCTTCTCGTGCACACCAACCGCTCCCTTGAATTCCACAGGGAGGTGGAGGGGACTCTGAGCCCCACAGGCTCTGAGGGAACCCGCAGGACGTGGGTGCAGCTGGCTCAGACCCCACCTCTGGCTCTGTGTGCACTTGTGGGTGGGGGGTCACCACAGGCCCGGAGGGCCAAACTCCAGCAGGAAGACAGCCCCAGAGTGTGAGCGCGTGAGAGGGGCCTGGGGGCGGACGGGGCGCAGAGGAGGAACCTCCTGGAAGGTCAAAGGCTTCCGAGGGCCGAGCCGGAGGGGGGCGGGCTCTATGTCATCCCACCACCCGCCACCCATTCCCCAGCCCCGGCAGGGTGGGTGGGTCAGGCAGGTGAGGAGTGCGTGGTCTCTGGGGTGCAGCCCCCAGGCAAAGTCCTGGGCACTGACCTCGGAGCTCAAACAGGGCCGGTGGGGCCGGGCCCACCCCGGATGGACAGAGGGTCAGGGTCAGCACGTCCGCAGCGGAGGAAAGCATGCAGGGCTGCTCTGGGGGTGGACAGGAGCCGCCTCGCCTCCCATGTCCTTCACGCTGTGTCCAGCCCAGGGGTCTCTTAGTATGGGCTGGGGGTCTCCTGCTGCCCACGCCTCCAGGGCAGCCCAGCTTCAAGGTGTCACAGCAGTGCGGTGTCAGGGGGACACGGTGGGCCACCCCCTCAACCCCCACCCAGGAGGACCCTCTCCCTCTGAGGCCTGCTGTTCTGCTCAGCAAGGGCCCCAGGCTCCGCCTGAGTGGGGAAAGCCTTGCAGCCAGATTCCTAGCTCCTTGGGGTGCGGGGCAGGCACAGAGCATCCCATGCAGCATCGGGGGCCACGAGACCACCTAGTAACTGCCACCCCAGGCAGCTTTTGCAGGGGGTGCATGGCCTGGGAGCAGGCTGAGGTGGGCCCATGCACCAAAGCCAGCTCCCTCTTCCCCCGCCTGTCCAGCCAGGGGGAGCAGCGAGTGTGTGGGAGAGGCGAGTGAGCCCCGCTTCTAGACGCCACAGGGCCACGACGGGGCTCCAGGCCCTCAGGCCGGCGGGGGTCGACACACCTCCCCCTAGACTGACAGCCCAGGGCTTGCTCACGGCTGCCAGCTGGGTCACGGCACGACCGTCCTGTGGGCAGTGGGCAGCAGGGATGAGAGAGAGACGTGGCGCCCAGAGGTCGTGGTTTGGCCTTGGTTCAGATGACCCTGGGAAGGTGGGAGCTGGCCTGGGTTCCAAGAGGAGAAAGTATGGTTGCCTTAGCTAAGACTGTGCTTGGCAGGGGGTGTGGTGGTGGGCAGCCCCCCAGGAAGCGCAGAGCCTTCAGGTTCTGGAGCTCAGGAAGGGGTCTCCTACCCCCTTCACTGAGAAGCTAAGAGCAGAGGCGGCAGCAGGGGGTGGAATCTGGGCCCCCCAGAGCCCTGGGCGTGTAGGTGAATCAGAGGCGTCAGGCTTCCGGGCACTTCACGCAGCCCCTGGGCAGTGAGACCAGCTGGGCCTGCCTGGACCTGCCCTGGGACAAGGAAGACCCTGTCTTTCCCGGCCACCTCCCCGGGCCTGGCTGCCCACAGGGGCACCCGGCCTCTGGAGCCATCGGCATGGTGAGGGAGGCCCCAGCCTGGTGGGCCTTCTCAGCGGCAGGGCCCGTTCTGGGAGGTGGGGGGGGCCGACCTGGCTGGAAGACCCCGGCCACCTGGACCCCCAGACGCTGCCTGCCTGCTGCTGCTCCCTAGGGACCTGGGGCAATCAGAGAAGCGCCAGCAACACTGTTTATTTTCAAATGACACTTTTTAAGAAAAACAGCCTCACCCAAATGCTTGGCCCCAAGTCTGGAATGTGAGAGACCAACAGCTGTCCCCCCCTCCCCAGAGCCAGCCCGGCCCTCCGGGTGGGGGCGGGGGTGGGGGTGGGGGCGGAGGCCATCCTGGGGGACGCTGTGTGCACGCGGGCACGGCGTGGAGCCCGACCCTGGGCCCTGGCCCTCCTCGGGCTCCTGTGCCCTCGTGGCCCTGACGCCCCTGCAGACCCAGCAGGGCGAGCTTGTCTTGGCCAGCCCACAGGCCCCAGCGCCCCAGGCCCGGAGCTCTCGGACACCAGCTCCAGCTCGCATGTGTTCTCACCACACGCCCGGGGGAGCTACGAGCTTCCCGTCCTGCTGGGCTCCCAGCCGGCGTCCACCGCAGCCTGCAGCCTGACACAACCCTCTCTGCCCTCCGAGCCCCCACCTCCAGGAAGCCCCCAGGAAGAGTTCAGGAGGGCCTGTTCCCCATGGGTAGCTGGCACGATCCCACCCTCCCCTCCACCTGCGGCCTGCAGCAAGGCCCTGGAACACCCCTGCCCACAGGCCCTCAGGCAGAGGCTGACCAGTCGGGCACACTGGGGCCCAGCTGGCCCCACGGCCCCCATCCTCGATGATCTCCAGGAGCCCCTCCCCAGCTGCCGGCTGGCCCTTGTCCCCCAGGTGTGACCTCCACCCACAGGCCAGGGGCTGGTCCGGAGGCCCCCCCCTGGGTGGCAGCGGCTCAGTGAGGTGGCCTGTGGCCTGGGGCTGCTCCTGACGGGCGCTGAGCCCACCCTGGAACCTGCTTTCCAAATCTGGCTTCCACAAGGCCCCCCGGCCCTCCCCGCCCTGCAGTGCCCGGCTCTTCCAGAGGATGCCCGTGGTCTGGGGAGGGGTCCAGGGTGCTGGGGGAGGCCCGTGCGGCTACCAAGGCTGCCTGGCAACCAGCCTTCCCTCCCAGGGGAGGAGACCAGCCCCTGGGTCCCCGACAGCCCACCGCAGAGGGGAGGAGGCGCCCAGCTCTGCCCTGAACCGTGGCTTCCGGCCTTGCTGCCCACAAGGCACTAAAGGCCGGCAGGTCCTGGGACATCAAAGGCCCTGGGAAGCTCATTGTGTTGAATTAGGTATAAATGAGCCTGAGGCATATGGCCTGCATTTCCCACAATTACGCTGCCCTGGGAGGGCTCCTGGGCTGGGGCAGGCTGGACAGGCTGGTGCCCCGGGAACCCGCCCTCAGGGCCCTGCTGCGGCCCCTTGCCCCTGGGGGACGCCCCAGGACTAAAGAAGCCCTGTAAGGCGGACCCGCTTTGACCCGTGAAGAGAGGGGACCAGAGGCCAGGACGGGGTGGGGGTGGCCCACACTCTGGGGCCACTGCCCATGCCGGTGGGCGGCACGAGAATTTCACCAGGCCTGATGCCCTCTGTGCCCAGGCCGGCCTCCAGGGTTGCCTCGCATGGAGTTTCCCACCCTTGTCTGAGCACAGCGCTGAGGGTGCCCCGCACTCAGGGCCACGGGGGACAGAGCCGGAACCCCTCCTGCTCCCCTTGGGGGGGCAGGCAGGCAGGCAGGCGCCAGGATGCGGGGGGCAGGGCCTTTTCCCAGGCACCTCTGGAGAAGCCGAGCAGCCGGGAGGGGCGGGCAGGGAGAGGAGGCCAGCGAGGAGGACACAGGAGGGGGCCCGGGAGTCAGTGACCCAGGGGATTTTCTGCCGGGTCTCTGCAAAGCTGGCTGAGCAAACGCCAGAGCCAGGGGTCAGGGGTCAGAGAGATGTGGCCAGCGGCCCCTGCGGGCCCCCTCTCCCTTTTCTGGAAAAAGCTTGTTTTCCAGGTCAAAATCCAACTCCGGGATCCGCCCCCTCGGGGTCGGATGTTCCGGAAGACCCGGTGGTCCCTGCACCCGTCCGCGCTGCTCCTCCCCTCTCCCCATCCCCAGGGCGTGCAATCCCAGCGGAGCCACTCGTCCCGGAGCCCCTCTGTCCCCAGGAGCGGAGCCCGCCTTTGCCTGCAGGGGCAGCATGGTTTTCTGCGGCTCTGGGGCTGCAGATGAGCTCGGACC
Organism: Capreolus pygargus; assembly: GCA_012922965.1. NCBI lineage: Eukaryota > Metazoa > Chordata > Mammalia > Artiodactyla > Cervidae > Capreolus > Capreolus pygargus. The sequence continues at coordinate 307,187 of SNSB01003920.1, read as the reverse complement.
TGGCGGGGGGCAGCTGGAATCTCACGTCCCAGTGCTGCCTCCAGGGCCCAGGGACGATCTGGTTTATGTAAGGTCATCAAAGCCCCGGCCCCCATGCCTGTTCACTCCAGGGGGAAGGGGCACCTCCCTGAGACCCCCGAGAGGGGACTGGGCCGGTTCAGGCAAGATGGTGAAGCTGGTGCAGGCCGGCAGGGTGGGGCGTGGAAGATGGAGGAGGCGCCCCAAGCCCCCCTGGGCCCCCACGAGCAGCTGCTGGGCTTAGCCAAGGGCCCACTCCCCCTGGTGTGAATATCCACCACAATTAATCACGGAGGGCTTAGCCCAGGGCTGGCCGAACCTGTCAGCCGGCTCCAAGCGGCAGGGCCAGCTGCTGTTCTGAGGGTTCCCAGGGGCCAGACCCACCAGGCAGCAGCCTCAGCTCCCCCCTCTTCCCAGAGGGGCGCCCCCACTGAGGGCCCAAACTGGGGGCCTCCGGCCCTTGAGGAGAGGACTGGAGAGGAGACAGAGTTGGGGGAGGAGGCGGTCAGCGGGGTTCAGCCTTGCCTGCCGAAGACCCCACGCCCCGAACACCCAGGGCCCGTCTCAGGCCAGGGCAGCCTGCGGGAGCAGACCAGGCCCAGGGTCCAGCCTCAGCAGCCTGGGGTCGGAGGTGTCCGCTGAGATGCCGGCAGGAGGGGGCCAGCTGAGGGATGGGGACAGCTGCCCTTCTGGGCTCACCCGCTCGGACGGGCCGCCATCTCCCGCTGGAGCCCCGGCCGCCCCATCCGTTATGGCCCACCAGGACTGCGTCCACCCCCCTCCTCCTCCTAATCCCCCGGCCGGCATCTTCCCAGTGCTCCAAGCAGTTGGACACATTTTCCAAATTCTCGGGCCACTGCTGCTTCCTCCTCAAATTCCTTGCCGCCCCCCAGCGCCCTCCCCCTGCCATGGGAAAGGCCGCAGTGCCCGGACACTTGCTCGTCTCAGCCCAGGGAGGGGGAGGAGCAGCTGGCCGGGCCCAGCAGCTGTGAGGTGCGGGGGTGCCAAGGAGAAGAGCCCAGATTACGGGGGCGTCATGGGAAAGCTGCGAGGAGATGCTCCCCAGACCCCTCCTGCCCGCAGCCCCGTTCCGCTGCTTCACAGGATTTCTGGCCTCCAAGTGGCCCCCGAGGGAGGTGGATGGGGCTCCAACAGGAACCACTGCGTCCGCCTGGCCACAGGCTCTGCCCCAAGCATCCATCTGCCTGGGCAGAGCTACCTGGCTCAGGGCGGGGGAACCAGCCCTGACACCCGCTCGTGGGACCCAGGATGGGCCAGCCACGCCCTGACATAGCCTGCAGGCGGGCTCCACAGACAGGGCCCTGGATGCGTGGAGGGGGCCTCCCGTGGGGCCAGGCGCCCTCCTGGAAGGGCTAGCATGTGGGCTGGGCCACAGGCGTGCACAGGGCAGGTGCTGCTGGGGGCCGGGACCCGCCCTGCCAGGCCCAGCTCGAGGGCTCCAGGGCCCGATGGACACATTTGCACAGGCACAGATGGCAGTGAGATGCCCAGCCATGCAGCCCCGGGTGGGCTCCCTGCCGACAATGGGGGAGCAGGGGGGCCCTGACTGCAGACCCCAGGCCTTCTGTCACGCGTTTTTGCAGGCCTGCCCTGGTCTCCGCCAGCCCAGAGTTGCACAACAACTCTGGATCCATCTGAAGTTGCAAGGCCAGCACTTTTCTGCTGGACGGCAGCCCAGGGTGGGCTGCAGCAACGCTTGGGTCTCGGGCCGCAGCCAGCGGCCCCTACATGGGCCTGGACCCTGGGCCTCCCCCGGGCTGGCCGGCCTCCCCTTGCTCAGCTCCCAGCTCCTCCATCTCGCAGCTCCAAGTCAACACTCTTCAGCAGCCATTTTCTAATCTTTTCCATAACAAAGATCATAATTCCATCTCCTGCCTACCGGACAACCCCGAGGCAGTGTGGCCTGGTGTCCACCTTGGCTGACTTCGACCTGCAGCTGGCCACCTGAAATCTGTGTCCTGTGACCCCCTCGCCCTTCTCCGGGGGGGACTCCTGATGCCTTTCTGAACTTCTCAGAGTGCCCCCTCAAAACCCAGACTCTTTCCACGTCCACCCTGCAGACCTTGTCACTGAGCCCAGCTACTTTCCTGGAGGACAAATCCTCCATTTACTGGGAGACGTGAAGAGGGAGCCCCGAGTGCGTCCCCACATCCCACCCACCAGCTCCCGCTGCTGGCCTGGGCCTGTGCTGGGCCTGTCTGCACAGGCGGAGTGAGAGTAGACTGTCCCTGTGGGGTCAGGTGGAGCCAGCAGGTGCAGTGGCCCCAGGGCCAGGCTGGTGGGACACCCCCTTGCTGCCCATGGGTGCTGCCCCCTGGGGAACGTGGCACCTACAGACAGTCCGGGGCACATCTGTGTCACAGCCCTGTGAGTGGTCTTTGCTTTATTGGGGTGAAAAGGATGTTACAGAGGCTGCATCGGGCTCATCTGTCAGGGGTGGGGCAGTGGCGGGCACCCTCCCACGGCTGGGCAGCCATCACCATCGCTCTGGGCTCTGCCTCTTCTCAAGCAGAAGCGCCTTGCCTCACCTGCCTCCTGGAACCTCACCCCAGGAGGCAGAAGGGCAGGAAGGCCAGTCAGTGTCACTTCCTCAGGGGCCACGTGAGACAGAAATGTCAACTACTCTCCCCAATTCCCCAGGCTGGGTCAAGGCGGCAGGACCCAGGGGGATAAACCGAGGGGTATGCAGAGCAGGGGCCCACGTCCCGAGGCTGGGGCCCGGCTGCCCACCTGCCGGCTGGAGGGCTGGCCACACGGTCCTGCCAGCAAAGGGGGTCTCGCCTTGCAGCCTCTGGCTGTCATTAGCTGCTCCAGGGCAGGGTGTGGGTCCTGCAGCTAGCGAGTATCCAGGCTCGCAAGGGGCCACCTGGACCTCATTACTGAGGTGGTCGGGTCTGAGAGTGGGCCGGGGGACAGCCAGCCCCGCCCACACCCCTGCAAGCCCACACTGTGCGGCTCTGTCACGGAGTAAAACAGAACCAGGCCCATCCCAGATCCCCAGGAGAGTCCTGTGTGAGAGACCGCGCCCAGCAGGGGATAGACCAGCATGGGCTGGAGGGGTGTGTTGGGGGGCGGTGAGCGCAGATCCTGGACCGTCCCTTGGGGTCCCTTTGGCAGCCCTCCCCCACCTCCAAGGGACCTGCAGTATTTGACAGTTTAGGCCGCCATCAACGTACTGTTTCGGACAGGTGGGAGGGTGGCAGGGGTCAGAGTGACCTTTCTGCCCACCTCACCCTGGGAAGGACCCTAGCGGCTCTCCCTCCATCTCACCTCACTCCAGGAAGCCTCCAGCAGGGGAGGGAGCCAGGAGGGTGCGGGGGGGGGACCCTGGGGCCCCCAATCAAGCAGCCCAAGACCCCAACTCTGCAGTCACAGGAGCTCTGGGTGCCCAGACCCCCCTCAAGGTGAATTTCAGCTGACAGGAGATGCCTGGGTCCCAGGTAGAAAGTGGCCGGGGTCTGGGGAGGGCGTCCCCTAGCATGGCCCAGGGCAAGAGGCTCGCAGCTCCTGCACCCACGTGGAGAGGAGACCCCCGGGGAGGAAGGACCCTCCGGGCTGGGGAGAGAGCCGCGGCCAAGCGGGGTCCTGGGAACCGGCTCAGGGGTGCACGCAGAGGGAGTCCATGCATCCCATCCCTCCGAAGGAGCCCTCCTGGCTGACGACAGGAATGTGCAAGAAGGCGCCCCTGGGACCAGCGGGCGTGGCAGGGGCGTGGCGTGGCGGTGAGGGCGTGGCGTGGCAGGGGGTGCGGCGTCACAGGGGGCGAGGCATGGCAGGTGGGGGCGAGGCGTGGTGAGGGCGTGGTGTGTTGGGGCAAGCCTTGCAGTGGTGGGGGCGTGGTGTGGTGGGGCGTGGCTACCGTGGGGGCGTGGCGGGCGTGGCGTGGCAGGGGGCGGGGCGTGGTGGTGGGCGGGGCGTGGCGTGGCGGGGGGCGTGGCGGCCTCCGAGCCCGCTAAGGAGAGAGATGGGAGCGGGGCCGGGTTCCTGGCATCGCCACCTCCGTGTTTGTACCCACCGAGCAAATATACACTAAATGAGGCTCAAAGAGGCACAGTCAAAGGAACGGCCGATTCTGTCCTTTCTTCTTAATCCCTTTGGCTTAGGGTTTCCCAGCCTGGACAGCTTGTGGCGAGGGGAAGGCTGCCCAAGGGCACCCGGGCATCCGTCCGCGGACATTCAGGCAGTGACCAATCCCCGGCTGTCCTGGCGTGCACCCGACATCGTGGGCCATTTCCCAGCCGGCCGGTGGGGGAGAAGACACTGTGTGTCCCCGGGTCTTGGTGAGATGGTCAAGGATGGACCTGTGATGGAGACCGGCAGGCGGCCATGTCCACGCGTGAAGGAGGCGCTTGGGTTGGGACAGAGGACATCTTTGCCATCCCCTCAGCCAAACCATGAAAAGCAACCCTCTCCCCCCAGCCCCCAGCACCAACCTGGAGACCACCTTGGGCTGGAGCCCAGCACGGCCACCGCGTCTTGGCTGTCCAGCTTGGGACAGGTCAGTTCCCAGGTGTCCAGGCTGGAGCTAGTCCTTGAAGAGCCTCAGGGTCCAGCCCGGCACAGGAGGGCCAGGTGAGGGCCGCTGGGCTCTAAGGATGTGACCACGGGGTGCTGGGTGCCTGCTCTGGAAGGGGTGATGCCTCCCCTTGGCCACAGATCCCTGAAGGAGAGTCCGAGTCCCACCTGGGGGCAGCCGCCCCTCTGCCAGCCCCCAGGAGGGACCTTGGCACCCAAGTGTCCAGCTGTGGCCCCTGGGGGAGCTCAGCCCCACCCCGAATCAGGAAGTGTCTCCACTCCCACACAGTGTCAGCCTGTTCCCTCCCACCCTGGCTTCCAGGAGGTAGGGAGTGCAGCTGGCCCTCCAGAGGCTCCCTGGTCCCAGGTCCGCTCCACCCTCTTGCACCCTGCTCCCACTGGACAAGTAGGCCACCGCCACGGGCCTTGCGTGGAGTCTAATTGGCTTCAGGGAGAAGCAGACGTCGTCAGGGAAAGGCCCCTGTGCCCCTCACCCTATTTCCTGAGCCCCCAACCCCACTGGGCTGGGAGCTCTGATTTAAGCAAATCATTGGTGCCAGCTGAACAAAGGCGCCAGGGGTCCGGGCCCCACCCTGCACCTTCGTCCTCCCCCCCCCACCCCACCCCCCCGACCTGGGCCTTGAACACCATGGTGCTGTGCGTTTTGCGGGGTTTCTTCAGACACCATCCAGCCCCAGCTCCATGGAGACAGGCCGTCCCCTCAGGTGAGAGAACAGAGGCCCGGAGGGAAGGGGCCCGTGGCCCGGTTCGGCGAGGTCCGCAGGGGGCCGCAGGGCTCGGGCCCCACTGGCCCTGGGCGGGGGGGGGGGGGGGGGGTCCTGGGAAAGGGGCAAGGGCGAGGAGGCAGCTCTGGGTCTCTAGAAGTCTCCTCAGTGTCTCTTCTGATTGAGTGACTAGACACCACTTGGCCCCTGGGACAAGGCCCCCTTCATCCAGACCCTGGACCCCAGCACCCTGCCCTCAGTCTGGGAGGAAACTCGGGGCAGCTCTGAAGACCACTGTCTGTCTATAACCGCTCCTTCCCCGCCCCGACCCCCACATTGCCCAGAGATGCCCCAGCCTCCAACGGGGCTGCCACGAGGGTAGAATGTGGCCAGGGACTCCCAGCCCATCGCATGTCTCCTGCCTCCACTGAAAACCTCCGAGATACACATGTCTCTTCCAGGTTTGTGTCCGCCACTGGAGGGGACCCCCGCTGCCCATGTGAATGGCCGTTGGGGTGGGGGGCGCCGAGGGCCCCCACAGCCACACACGGCCACACAATGGCTCCCATCCTGCTTCCTCAGCAAGAAGGAAGATGCTGCTCTTCGGATGGACGGACACTGCCCACCCTGTGCCCACCCCCTTCTCTCCGCCGGAGTGGGCATCAGGACACTCTTCCCTCCGGCCCCGGGGCTCCACTCCCTCCCCCCCAGTCCTGTGCCTCTTCCAGGCTCGTGTCTGTCCCCTTCCCCAAGCCCCGAGCTGTCTCTCTCCCCCAAATCTTTCCTCTTCTCCTCCCCTTGTCCCCACTGAACGCTCTCTGCCCTTCCCAGGCTCTCTCTCACTCGTGGTTCAGTTTCTGCTCCAGCCTCCTGGCAACCTCCTCTCCCCAGAGCTGCTCTGGGCCACCCTGAAACTCCCACCCGCTTCCTGCTCTGCCTCCCCGAGAACAGCGGGAGGGTAGCAGCAAGAAAGATGCACTGAGACTCGGCCGTGACGGCGGCGGCCTGGGGCCCTGGGGGTCGAGGCGGCTGACGGACGCTGGCAGGTGGGGACGGGTGCGTGGGGGCCAGGGGACCTCTCTGTGGAACTGCTCGATGGAGAACCTCAGCCAGGGGCGGCTGGAGCCTGTCCTGGGACGAGGGCAGGTCTCACCTGGCGGGGCCGTGTCTGGCCTGGGCCAGTGAGTGGTCACCGCACTGGGGCCTGAGCACCTCCGTCTAAGGGGCAGCTGAGCCCCAACGGCTGCCGTGACTGTGAGTTTGGCCGAGACCACCTCGTTTCAGCGCTGGGTAAGGGTGTGCTGCTGCTCACCTTGCCACATGACCCTGAGGCCCCGCTGAAGTGCTCATGAGCCCCTGAACCTCGGTGGGACTGGACTTGGGGTCCCTGGGCAAGGTGAGGGCACAGGGGATCCAGAAACAACCTGGTCCTCCAGCCAGCAGAGCCAAGGCCTTACTCGAACAGGGCTTCCCATCCCAAGAGACGTGCTGGCCAGTCGTCTGGATCCCGTTCCCAGGGGCCACGGCTGCCTGCGGGGTTCCAGGCAGGTCCAGGGTGCCCTCCTCCCGGGGCTCGCCCGCCTGTCTCTGTAGCTGGGCCGGCAGGTGGAGGGGGAGCGGTGGGGAAGAGGGTACCCTGGCCACTTTGCTCCCCTTAGGAGTTGGGAAGGGCCTTGGGGTGGGCAGGAAGGGTGAGGAGAGACGAGAGGCCCCACAGGAGCGTGGCAGGAGGGTCCCCGGGGAAGGTGGCCGGGCCGTTCGCTGTGTGCGGGGTTTGCAGCAAGCGCGGAGCTCTGAGCCCACAAGCCAGGCCCAGAGGGGACAGGAAGAGGCAGCTGCCCGCCCCGGGCACTGCGGCCCCGTTTCCCCTTTCCAGGGCTCCGGGGCCACCAGCCCTGCCGGCTCTGTGCCCGGGGCGGGCATGCCTGGTCACTCCAGCAGGGCTGCCCGCGTCACCAGGGAGAGGGTTGAACGTCCACCGTGCGTCAGACATCCGGGCGGGTCCCTCACTCAGGCCTCCTCTGAGACCCTGCTCCGAGCACCTTTCCCCCGGGAGCCGAGGGAGGAGGAAGGAAGTGTTTGGAGCCAGAGGCCCTGCCGGCCCCGAGGGCACCTTCCCACGTGCCCCCTCCTGCCCCCAGTTCTCACAGGGCCCCCTCCTGACGGAGGAAGGCTTGACCTCAGGGCTAACTGGCGCCTGGAAGACGGGGGCTGCAGGGCGGGGCTTGGCCCCAGGCGGGGTGGGGGCACTGGGGGGGCTCGCAGAGCAGCCCAGAAGCAAATCCCCAGGGTCTTCCTGCAGGAGGAGGCCTGGCAGGCATGGGGAGGACCCGAGCATGCCTGCGTGCCCACTCTCGGTGGGTGAGAGTGGGCAGCACTTGGGCAGGAAGTAGAGAAGGGCCGAGAGCCACAGGGCGGGTGGAGGGGGCGTCCATCAGGGACCCCGAGGGAGAAAGAGGGGTGGGCTGGGACCACAGGTGGGCGGGCTCGTCTGGAGATGAGGTGAGGGCAGCCCGCTGGACCTCGGAGAGACCTCTTCTGTGTGCGGGCCTTGTCTGGGGCCGCGGGGAGGTCACGAGAGAGAAGGGGGTCTCGGATCAAGCCCAATAATTCCGTTCCCTGAGGAAGAGGCCATGCGGGCCAGGAGGGACGGCCCGTGAGGGACCCCAGCTGTAGAGGGCGGCTGGGCTCTGGTGTGGCGGGTTGGGCAGGGTGCGGGCCGCTCCGTCTCGCCAGGAGGGGTACGCAGGGCTTGGTGAGGCTAGAAGGAGGCTCCTGGGGGAGCCCCTCACCCTCGGGGCCGTGGGAAGGGAGTGGGCCCGGAAGATACAGGGCCCCGTCCAGAGTGGGAGCAGGCCCGCAGGCCAAGGACGCGGGCCTGGCCGACACTGAGGACATTCAGGATGTGGGGAGCCCACCCGGACTCGGGCCCCGGAGGCCCTGGCTGGCCTGCGGGCGATGAGGGGGCCCCTCTGCTCAGAGTCCTGGAGCTCGGGTGGGGCTGGGCGAGCGGAGCGGCAGCCCCCAGCCCACCCCGGCCGGCTGCCCCACCCCCACCCCCAGCCCGCCGCCCGCCCCGGGCCTTCTGGATCCCATCAGGTGTCACAGCCATCCGGCTGGGATGTAATGAGGCAGGCCGGGGTCAGCGGGTGACCTCTAGTGGACCCGACGTTCGGAAAGCCCTAGATCGAAACAACCCAACCCACGAGTTTGAGACTAGGTTTCCCAAGTAGGCCCTTCAGCCTCCCGAAGACACAGTTGGGCAGGAATGCTTGCCGCGGCAGGGACCCCGGACCCCCGGGGCAGAGCGCAGTCTCCAGCCCCTGGTTCCCTCAGCGCGCCTCTCCTGGGGCCGGGGGTGGGGGTGGGGTACAGGACAACTGGCTGCCCGCAGCCCCGCAAACGTGAGCGCCGCCGCCTGGGGCCGGCGCCCAGGACAAAGAACAATGCTCGATGCTAAAGCCCTGTGACCTCAGGCCACCCCAGGCACCCACCCCAAGTCCAGGGACCGGCAGCTGGCAGGGTTTGGGGGGCTGGAGGGGTTCTGTGGGAGCCGAGCCCCCGCGAGGAGGCTGTGTGGCCGGAATCCGTAACTCAAGTTCAGGGAGGGGAGGGTTTGGCCGCAGCGGGGAGCGAGACTTGGCGGACGGTGTGTCCCCCCCACCCCCAGGTCGGGGAGCGAGGCTTGGCGGACGGTGTGTCCCCCCCACCCCCAGGTCGGGGAGCGAGACTTGGCGGTGGTGTGTCCCTCCCACCCCCAGGTCGGGGAGCGAGACTTGGCGGACGGTGTGTCCCCCCCACCCCCAGGTTCAAAGTCGCTTTTGTGCAGACTCAGCATCCTTCTTGTCGTCCCCTCCAGGTGTTATTTGGGGGAAAAAAAAAACTTCTCAAAACTGCATGCTGAAAACTTCAGCATGAAAATTTAATGTCAGAAACACCATCATCTCTTTCCCAGAGATAAGACGCAGCCATGGGAGGGGGGCTGAACCCGGGCCCTTAACCCGGAACGCCGGTGCGGGCCGGAAGGCAGGGGCTGGGGAGGGGGCTGAGCCCGGGGCCCTCGGGGGCCAGGCATCCACAGGGGGCACGCTCGAGTGCGATGGGAAACGCGTGTGGCTGCCGGCTGCCCTGCTGGACGCGCCTGCAGCATGGAGGCTCGGGCGTCCCGCGGCGCCTCGGCCCCTGCGTCAGACCCTGATTTAGCCCTCGCCCGGGGTTCAGGTTGCCGACAGCTGGGCCGAGAAGGGCAGTGCAGCCGTCACCACACACGACCTTTCCGAGCAGGGCCTGGCTCCCTCCTGGCCGACAGCGCCGCCCATGGAGGGCATGATGCATGCACAGTTGAGAGACACCGTCTCCTACCCAAGCCCTGGTGCTGGGTCCACCCAGGCCGTCAGCCCTCCGGGGGCCCAGCCTGGGTGTGGTGGGTGCGGGAGCTCTGGGCTGCCCTGGTCGGCCCAGGTGTCGGCCTGCTGGGGGGCCTGGAAGATGCCCCAGGCTGCCCAGGCCGTTGGCACACTCCCCGCTTTGCAGACAGAACCCCTCTAGGTGGTCCCCGGCAGTCCCTGCCCTGGACCAAAGCCTCCTCTTCAGCCCTTGGCCAATTAATGCCCAGTCACTGCTCAGGCCAGGCCGGCACCCCAGAAAGGCGGGTGGGTGCTCCTTGGGCATGTGGGTGCCAAGCCCCGGGCCTCATTCCTGGGGAGGGGGGCGGTAGGAAGGGGCCTCTCTTAGGGGGCAAGGCTCCCAGGCTGAACGCTGGCCCTGACCGCCCCCAGGGTGTGACATGACTGCCTCATCAGGCGGCCGCCCTGGGACTCCATCCTGGTGACCCCTCCTTACCCGTGCCCCCTACTCCAGTCCCGCTCGGGTGGCCCAGGACCCTGACAGCTTGAGCAGCAGGGGGACCTGCGGTGGGGGTCACTGGGTCTCTACTTTAATGGAAGGAGAGGCAGATGTGCTGGGAGGGGGCTTGTCCGTGAGCCACGGGCCTGAAAGCCCCTGGAATCTGAGTTTGAAGCAAGCCAGGCCCCTCTCTTGACAAAGAGACCAGCCCAGCGCTCTGGGGCGCCCTGAACCTGGGGGGCCTGGCCACCTGGTTCCAGCCCCTCAGCCCTGGCGCCCTGGCCCCCAAGTGGCTCCAGGCTCCGGGCTGGTGGGGCAGGGCTGCGATGGGGCGCACACATCCCAGGGCAGGGCTGGAGCGAGGCCAGCCTGCAAGCTCCTTCTCCCAAACTTGGCAGTGTCTCTCCGAGCGTCCCACCCCTCGAGGGGGCGACCAGGAGTCAGGGGGCCACTCTGTTTGGGGCTGTTTGCAGCCCCTCCCGGAGTCGCCACGGCAACGACACGGGTGCGGCCGGGGAGCCATACCTCAGAGGTGACTAAGTGTGTGTGCTCCTCCCGTTATAGCGCCCGGCGCCCACCCCCCCACCTCGGGATGCACACACCTCGGGCCCCGGCCCCCTGCAAGAATGTTCCATGAGCCCCGTGGGCAAGCATGTGGCCCGCATGCCAGGCCCAGCACGCCCAGCCGGCGCCTGGCCCCCTCCCGCCCTGGGGTCACCGCGCGGCCTGCAGCCTCTTCCTTGCTGCTCTGGGTCCCAGCTTCCTGCTGCGAGGGCCTTCCTGGTTCCCTGCCCCTCTGTCCCAGCACACAGACCCCAGGCGACACTTCCCGTCCTGCCTCCCTCCTGCCCCCACGCCCCGCGGTCCCCCTCGGCCTTGGTCCGAGCCCGCCCGAGTCAGTGCCCGGGGCTGTGCCCGGGACGGGGCCCACCACTGCGGCCTGCACGGGGTCTCTGGGTGGGGAGGGGAGACCGGGAGGACGTCGGCCGGCTCTGGGAGTGGAGGCCAGGCCTGCCGCCAGGGCTTTGGGATGGCCAGTGTGGTCACTTTCTGCTCCCCTCCTGGGGGCCTCTCCGGGGGGCCTCCCAGCACCCTGGCAAAGCCTGCCTTCAGGGGAGCTGGGACCCGTTCCGGCCAGGGTCATCTTGACTGATGTGGACAGCTGCAACCCACCTCCTGAAGCTATTTGAATTTCAGCAGGAGCCGGGAGGGCTGGCACGCGGGCCCAACATCCCGGCGGCAACTCGATATTTTCAGATAAAGGGCGTCGCTCACCACTCTGCTCACAGCTGCGGCTCCCCTTACCCCCTAAGCCCCGGAGGAGGCTCGGAACGCACAGTTTTCCCGTTTTGTGCCAGCCGAGGGGCCAAGGCGGATTTAGCCGGGGTGAGGCCAGGGAACGGGGAAGCCGGGGACGCTCGGGAGGTGAGGACAGGCTGCGGACAGGAGCGGCAGCTGGCCTTAATCCCACTGGCCTCCTTCAGGACTGGCCCCGAGGGCCCCGTGCCCGACTGTTATTTTTAGGAGACACCTTGGGGCACTGGCACTGTCTCTTCTTGGGGACACAGAGCAAGCCCAGTGTGGTCACGCACCAGGCGGCCCCAGATCCAGGGGAGGCCTGGGTGGCGTGGGGGGGGCACACCAGTTGTGGTCTCTGGGGACAAGTGACTAGGACTAACGCTGGGGGCATTGCCCCCAACACACTCAGCCACACAGCTGCACCTCAGGAGGCGAGGGCCGGGGGGCGCCTTTCCTGAAGCCCCTCAAGGCCCGGGGGGAAGCCTGGTAGAGCGGTGAGAGGGGAGATTTGAGAGCCCAGAACTGAGAGACACTTGGGGCCAAGGCACACAGCAGGAAGGAACCCGGGGACGGAGGGTCTTCTTAGATGGCAACAGAACCAACAGCAGCGCAGAGACCCCCGAGGCCAGGTGGCCCCCTGGACCACAGAGCGGGCAGCCTGGGTGCTGGGGACGACAGGGGCTGGCCGGGCCGCAGGGGTAGCGTGTGGGGCTGGGGACACCCCCAGGGACACTCTATATGTGGGTTAGATTGCCCGCAGGCTGGAGGAGCAGAGTCCCTGGAGTTGCTCCGGAGGAACCAGCAGCCAAGGCTCTGTGGGGGTCACGGGCCAGCGTGAAGGGATGCTTCTTAGGCCAGCAGGATGGGTGGCACACTCGGGGCCGCCACACCACGCAGTGACCAGGTGCCCACCTCCCCCCGTCCCAGGTCTGGATGCCCCGTGGGCCCTCCCCCAGCTCCACTCACCTCCTGGGGCCTCTGCCGTGCCCACCCCGCCACTCCGTGGCCACGTGCGGGGGTCACCTGGCAGGGACCTGGGGCATGGCAGGCCGCACAGGCCGCCAGGCATGGTGACGGGCAGCCGTGGGGACAGAGCCCTGGGCTGGGCAGGGGTCTGCAGGGGGACGCACCCCCGGGTGGAGAACGTGGGCATCAGTAGATGAGAAGGAGAAGGCTGCAGCCCAAGGCTTCACGGCAGCAAGGCCGGCAGCTCAGAGGCGAGGGCCGGACGCCTGGGCCCCGAGGCCCCACAGCACCAGAGCGAGGGTCCGCCCACCCCGGTGCCCACGGCAGGCCTCAGTGGGGCCCGGAGCTGAGGGGGCCTCCCCCCGCACAGCACCCCTCACTCGAACTCTTGCTCACACACGTGCACACACACCCGCGTGACACGCAGCCTCTCCACCTCCGGACTCATACAACTCCCCCTCTGACCGCGGCCGAGGGGTTTTATTAGGGCCACAAATCAGATATCCCGTGGTTTGGGGCTGACGCTGGTTTTCCTGAGTTATTTAGGGCTCTGGCCGCCAGCAAAGTCCAGAGAGACCCCGGCAGCAGCGTGAGCTGTCCCGGCTGTCAGGGCTCCACGCGGCCCGAGGGGGTCTGTGAGGCCCGCACCGCCCGCCTCCGAGGGGACGCGAGGCCCAGCCCGGCGGCCGTCCTTGAGGGCCAGCCTCCCTGGTGGTCGGCGGGCATGCTCCTGCAGGCGGGCACCGTCCCGCCACCCCTCTGCCCACAGCCCAGAGGCCTGTCGCCCAGGGTCTGTGCCATGCGGAGTGTCACGGGGCTGGAGGAGGCACAGCAAGGGGGGCGTCCAGAAAGCCTCTCCACGTGCACGCTAGGAGCGGGGCGGGGGCACAGATCCCCCTACACCGTCAGTGCCGATTCTAAGGGCATCCAGGCACTGGCGGGTTCTCCAGCTCAAAAAAGCAGCATCCCCCACGTCAGAGCCTGTGCAGCAGGACGGCTGGCTCGGGGCAGAGGCTCGGGGGGTGAGCGGCTCCTGGGACTCGGGCTGGGAGGACTAAAGGGACAGGTCACCCAGGCGGGCGGGCCAGAGGAAAGGGGGGTTGACTTCGGCCTGCAGAGTGGCCTGCTGGGCACCCCAAACCAGGACTCTCCTCGAGGACACTCTTGGGGGCGCCTTCATGGAGAAAATAGCACCCGCCCAGGGGAGAGGGAGGACCCCGCGAGGTGACCTGCAGGCCGAGTCTGGGGGCCCCCCTTGGAGGCCACTGGGGCCACGGGGCAGGAAGGGTCTCGGTGTGAGGGGTGCCCCAGCCCCAGCCCTGCAGAGGTGGAACTGGGGGCACCCGCAGAGCTGGACCCAGGCAGAGTGCAGATATGGTGGGGGAAGGATGGGGTCCCCCGGGCGCCCTCGGGGAGGAGAGTGGGCCGGCTTGCCTTCCCTCCACTGCAGACTCAGGGGTCCAGACCCACCCGAGGAGGCGGGGGCCAATCAAAGCCAGATGTGGGAGCAGCACAAAAAAATGTTGATCATTTTGACCAGGAAAAGCCCTGGTCAGAGAAATAATGAAGTGACCGGGGCAATGGGCGCTGGGGGTGATCGCAGGCACGAAGGAGCGACATGTCTGCCGTGCAGGCAGCCGGCGGCCCTGGGGTCCCTGCCTCTGCCTCGGGGTGTCCGGCTGCACATGTGGGGCAAGCCTCCCCCTGGGCGGGGCGGGTGGGGCTCTGGGCCACCTTGCCGTTTCTCCCAGGGTGCCGAGCACCCCGACACAAGCCGGGCAGGCAGGTGGGGGCGCGGGTGGAAGTGGAGCAAACTGCCCGGGGTTGGGGGCGCCCCGAGGGAGAGCCAGCGTGGCTCCGGGAGGGGGTGGGCACCTTTGTCAGGACGGGGCTCAGTGTGGGTCACGAAGCTGAGGCAGGAGAGGACCGGAGCTCATGTGGGGCTGACGGGCCTTCTGGGGGCCGGGGCCACGCGTGGTCTGCACCCAGGGAGCAGCACGGCAGGCAAGCAGGGGGCACGGGAATGCCGTCCCAGGGCTGGCTGGAAAGCCCCTCCCCAAGCCAGTCCCCCGACCCGACCCTGGCCCCAGCGGCGCTCCCAGGCCCCCAAGGGGGCGGGCTGGGGTGACATCCCCACCCAGGCCTCAGCAGTGGACCCGGCCCCTCTCCCCACAGCCTGCAGGGACTTTCAGAGGCTGATAAACAACCTGGGTGGTGGTGTGGCAGGCCCAGCCTGCCGTGAAACATTCCAGGCTAAGCTCCCCACCCCCCAGAGCAGCGGTAACACACACGCCGAGCTCCCACGGGCAAACAGGACATGTGAAGTCCACTCCCGCACGCAGCGGAGTGTTGCTCGACCTTAAAGAAGAAGGCAGGCCGGGTGCCGCTTGGCCTGGGTGGGCCTGCAGGCCATGATGGCGATGGACAGAAGCAGGACCTGGGAGGTCACACCCCCGTGACTCCACGGCCATGCCACGCCGACAGGCAGGTCCGGAGACGGGGCGCAGGCTCGTGTGGGCAGGGGCAGGGGCCGGGGCGGGGTGCGGGGTCGCTCTGTGGGTGACAGCAACCTGTCTTCAAAGTGATGCCAGCCATGGAGACACCCCTGCCTGAACACTCCGTGCAGGGGAGGACTGTACGGATGCGGCCGCACCTCCATAAAGCTGCTTGGAAGCACAAAAGAACCACCCTGGTGGGCTTTTCCTTCCTCCGTGATGTGAGGAGGGGGAGCCCCAGTCTTCGCAGCCAGGAGGCAGGAGCCACGGCCTAGGAGGCGGCCCCCCCCCCTCGCACCCCAGGCTGGGCTCTCCTGGGTGGCCGAGCCGACGTGCAGAACTGGGCGGCTGACCGGCTGGGGCGCACACTCAGGCCTTTGTGCACGGAGCTCAGAATTACACGGAAGTCGGGAGGCGGGGGGACCCCACCAGAGCCCCCATCAGGGCCCCTGATCTGATTTCTTCAGTCCCCTCTGTGTTTCAAGGCCTGGCAGGGGGGTGGGGGTGCGGAGTTGTGGGGGGCAGGCAAGGGTAATGGCTCTGCCCTGTCCTGGGCCCCCTGTCAGGGCAGCCGGGGAGCCCACCCAGAGCACGGAGGACGGAGCCTCACACAGGCAGGCTTCCTGGGGCTCAGGCGGGGGTCCCGGTGGCAGGAGGAGCGGGCACCCCTCCCCGAGCGGTGAGGGAACAGCCAGGCAGCAGGCGCCTGCAGCAGGCGACTCCTGCAATGTGCATGGGGTGAGGACACCGTGGGGCGGCCCCCTGGGGGCCCCCGGCCCTGGGAGAGGAAAACCAGACACCGGCGGAGGGGCTGCGGCCAGATGGCTTCCCAGTCCATCCTGGCGGGCAGGCCTCACCTGGAGCTGCCGGGGGGTCTGGGATGTGTCCTGGGGGCCAGGCCGGGCCTGCTGCAGCCGTCAGTCAGTGGCAGAGGCCTGCCGGCCCTCCCCACCGGCCCCCGGGTCTCTCGGCCTGGCACTGCCCACTGTGGCCACACAGTGGGTGAGGACCTTGGGGGCAGTGCAGTGGGCTCTCCCCGAGCGCCGGCCCAGAGTGCTCCCAGCAGGGCTGTCCCCACACAGGGAAGGGAGCCCAAGTCCACTGCACCAGGCCCTCCTGTGCCCAGCCCCCCACAAGGCTGACCAGCAGAGGCCTCGGCGAGCCCAGCCCGGGGGCTGCTGAGACCCCCCCCCCCGCAGGCCCCGTGTGTGGGGAGCAGAGGGGAACAAGCGGCGGGGCCCAGGAGTCTGCAACGCCGTCATCTCCCAGCTGTGGGAGGAAGTGGGAGCCGGGGTCTTAGAGAAGGCAGCGCGGGGCCCGCATCCCGGGGCAGGGCCTCCCGAGGCGCCGGCTGTCTCGGTCAGCCTCCAGCCTGCAGCCGGCGAGGGGCGGGGGGGTCACACAGCCCCTTCTCCAGGCTCCGTGACGGGGGGTGGGGCGGGCAGCCCCCCAGCCGAAGGCCCACTGGCTTCCTGTTCTTGCGCGGCCTGCAAGGCAACCCCCACCCCTGCCTGGCCACCGCGCCCAGCCTCCCTCCCGCCTGCCTCTGTCCCAGCGGGCCCGGCCGTGGCCATCCCACCCACCGGCCCTGGGGGCTTTGAGGAGACTGGGGGTGGGGGGCGGCCCCCTCCTCCGTGGCCGTGACCTGCAGATGCCAGGCCCTGGGGGACGTGGGGGCTCTCGCGAGCGGGGCGGCGGGCCACCGGGTGGAGGGGCTCGGGGGGCCTGCATCCGGGGGCGGCCAGCTCTGGACGTGCAGCGGATGAAGGATGGGCTTCCTCCCCTGGCCTTGAGTCGGGGTCCTCGGGGCCGCGGGGCCCCATGAATTATTTCTCTCAGGAAAATACCATTGACTCTGCGCTCGGCCTCCCTCCCGACCTTCCCCATCACTTTAAATCAACGCTGAAGGCTGCAGTTTGCCCGGACCTTCACCCTCAGGCGAGGGGAGCTTCAAAGGCCCACGTGACGCCTCTGGGGTCCCTCAGGGAGGGGGAGCCGGCGGGCTGGCTCCCCACTGTCTCCCCCACGGAGGGGACGGCCCAGCCCCAGGATGGGCTTTGGGGACCCGGGAGGCTGCACAGAGGGTGGTCCCCCAGCTCTGGTGGCTTGTGAACCCCCCCACCCCGGGAGAACACAGCCTGATTCCCAGAGCACCCATGCCGCCTTCCCGCTCGTCTCCCAGACCCCCAGGACGGCGGACACTTAGAGCCGGGCCCAGCTGACCCCCCAGGGGTGCTCGAGGTGGCTTCCAGCAGCAGGCTGCTTCCAGGAGACGCCAGGCCATGAGCAGCTCCCAGGCACCAGACTCCTGGAGCCCCGCGTCGCCTCCGCCCCCCACCCCACGGGTCCCGAGCCCCTCCTTTCCCACCCGCCCCTGGGTTCAGACCCTGCTGACTGCTCGCCACGTCCCATCACGGAGCCCTCGGCGGCGGCCACCTTCCCTGCGGGCTCTGCTTCCTGCCGGGACCAACCTCGCTCTGGACTCAGCTTCCTGCAGACCCCCACCCGCCACAGCAAGCCCACTGTGCCCCACAGGACCCCCAGCCAGGCAGGCTCGCTCCTGTCACCCAGACCCCCTGCCCTCACCCCCCCCTTTCTAACCGCCCCCCTCCCCAAAGGGCATGAAGGCAGGCTTTTAAATGGAGCGGCTCAGGCTGACCTCAGGGCTCGGGGCAGGCAGCCTCCCTGCCGTTGGGGGAGGTGGGGGGCGTGCGGTTCAGGGCCAGCCTGGCTGTCTCAGGCCCATAGGCCCGGGGGGCCAGGAGGACCCAGGCCAGCCCACACGGCGGGTCCCCGTGTGGGGCGGGGGCAGAGCACACAGGGCCAGGCCGTCTCCACAAGCGGCACTTTATTCTGGTGGGGCGGCCGGCCGGTCACAGGCCGAACCAGCCCGGGACGCCCCCGCGCCGCGGGTCGGGGCGCTGGCGCTGCCTCTGGTCCTCCAGCGCCTGGTCCCGGAGGTCCTCATCCATGGGGCGGCCTCCGGGCCGTTTTCCCTCGGGAAACAGATCTGGGAACGTGAAGGTCTGCCCGAGCGCCTGCAGACAAAACAGATGGGCTCAGCCCGGGACCCCGGCAGGATGGTCCACGGGGAGACGGAGCTGCCTGCCCCACGCCTGCAGCACAGACGCAAGGCCAGAGGAGAGATACGCGGGCCGGGCCTCAGGCTTCAGCAGCAGAAGCCACTGCTGTGCAGGCCCCTTCTCACTGAGGCCGGCTCTCCAAGCCGTGTCAGCACGGGAGGAGCCCAGCAAAGCCCCTGCTCCCAGCAGGAGCTGCCAGGCCAGACTGCAGGCAGGGGGGCAAGTAAAACCGGGCACAGCTCGCGTCTGCTGCCTCCCTGGGACGTTTCCCACCCGAAGTACCTACAGGCCTTCACCCACATTAAAGACTAAGACCCCTCCCTGCTCAGCTTGGCAAACAAAACACATGTAATGTACAATGAAATGTACATGCAAGCCGTCTACAAATCAAGACCGGCTTTGCAAATTAACTGGTTTTATGTCTTTCACTGAAAGTTCAGAATGTAGGAGGGCCGGCTAAGTCCCAGCCTGGACCCCCAACACGCGGCTGGGGTATACCAGTCCGGCCCGTCAGGGGGCTGGGGAGAGGAGGGGACCTCGATGGCGGGAGGTGAGGGGCCATCTCCACACAATGCACGTGGCAAAGCGGCTCCAAAGACTGGGGGGGACCTGCCGATGTTCGCAGGGCCACGCCACCCACCTCCGGATGGGCAGAGAGATGGAGGCCGGCACCTAGATCTAGAAAGTTTTAATAAGTAAAATCAGTGAAGTGAGCTTGGTTCTTGGAGACCCTTGTTCTGTGAAGAAGTTTGGATTTGGGCAGGCGGCCAAGCGTGATCTGCAGCAGCCCACAGCGCGGGCCCCGAGAGCGGGGCGTTCACAAAGCCCGCTCACGAGGCGAGCGCAGGCCCCAAGCCGTGAAAGGCCGCGCCTGTGCGCGCGGTAGCCCGCCTGCAGGAGGGGTCGCTTACACGTTTCAAGACTCTCTTTCTTCTTCTTTAAAATACCAAAGGGCAATAGTTTACATGCAGGGCTGCTTGCCCAGAATGGGGGATTTATGTTTAATATACCGAGGTGATTCTGCTAGCTTTCTGAGGTGGAGAACCCAAAGTGACATTTTTAACCATAAATACAAAGACGGCAATCTGCAACAGCCTGGGAGGGACGGAGGGCGCCACGCAGAGTCCCCCACCGCCTCTCCCCGAGACGGGCTCCCTGCCTGGAGAAGGTCACCCTGTGCTCCCCCCACCGTCTCTCCGAGATGGGGCTCTCTTCCTAGAAAAAGGCGCCCTGTGCTTTCAGAAATAACTCTCCACCCTTGGGAGGCCGATGAATAGAAAAGCACAGGAGCGGGTGGGGAGCGGCGCAGTGAGGACAGCGGGAGGGTGTGGGGGCCGAATCCCGACTTCTTTACAAAACAGGGGTCTCCACAAACACGCAGCCTCTGTCCCTGGCAGGTTGCAGCTGGGGGCCGAGGCTCCGTGCTATGGGGTGACCCAGGCTTGCCAGCTCCCCAACTCCCCACCAGAAAGAAGTTCACTGGGTTGTGGGGGGAAATCCGGGACCCCCACCACGTGGAACCGGCTTTCTCAAAGCAGCCACCCCCACGCACATCTGGGGGCTTCACTTGTCCTGTGGCCCGATGCCGGTGCACTGCACTGTCGGCTCTGATGAGAGGCTGGGGGAGAGGCCTCCCAGGACTCATGGGGGACAGAGAACGGAGCCCTTCAGGGGGTGAGGGCCCAACCTCCCGGCCCGTTTCCAGGCAGAGATCTGCTGGAGTCAGCAGGGAGGGAGTCCGTTACGAATTTAATTTTGGAGCAGAGGGAAGCGTGCCGGGTGGGGACGCGCTGGGATTTCACAGGGAAGAAAGGCGGCCGGGTGGCAGCTGCAGATACGCAGCTCGGCTTCCAGAGTGAGGTGGGGCCGGGAAACGCCAGGCTCGGATGACTCAAAAGCCACTTGTAACTATAGCTCCCGCTCAAGGGCCTCGTGGCGAATGCCGACATATGGGGTGTCAACCGGCTGCCATGACAAAGACAGATGGCCCGGCTGAACGCAGAGGACACAGGCGTCTTTATAAGGCCAACGGCTGCTCTCCTGGCCTGGACTGGCTGATTTTATGCACAGCAAATATTAGGCCAAATAATTACGGGGGCCCCTGTTTAGAACAACTGTGACTGTTTTTCAGAAAAGCTGCCATGCTAACTGGGTCTTTCACCAAACTGCCTCCTAAGGCCTGAAACAGGGCCCTGGGCAGAGGTGTTTTCATAACACCACTGCCACCTAGCGGCTGGCCTGCGGGCGCCGCCCGACCAGGTTGTTTACAGGGAAACTGAAGGAGCTGTAAGACCCCTGCCCCCACCCCACCCCAGCCAGGGCTTCAAACAGCAGCTCGCCGACTCCGTGTGCGGGTCCAAGGTCACCTGCCCCATCAGAGGGGTCCCACCTGGCGCCCACGGGCCTCGCTGCCAGTGGCCAAGGTTGCAGATCCTGACTCCAGGGGTTGTCTGTCTAGGGGAAGTTCAGGACAGCAAGAAGGAGCGGAGAGGGGCTTTGGAAATGCGGGTCTCACTCTCACCAGCTCGGGGTTTTGGTCAGCAAAGGCTCAGCTGGGGTGCTGGACCCCATTCCCGGAGCCCCTGCTAGGCAGAACGTGTGAAGAGAAGCTGGCTGGGGTGGGATGGGGGGGCGACCCCCACAGTCCAGGCCAGAGGAGAGGGGGTCAGTCAGGACCCAGGACTCCCCACGCGGCCTGCCCAAGACGGGGGCCCCTGCAGCCGCCCACCGGGCCCGACCACTCCCCGGCCCGGACGCTGGCTACTGTCTGAACCCACCCTGAGGCCAGGGAGCCTGCTTCTGTCCTCAGCACATTCACAGCTGGCCCCGGAGAAGTTCCCGGGAGCCAGCCTAGCCCCTCCCGCCCCAGCTGAACTGCACCCCAGCTCCTCCAGGGGCCCCGTGCGAAGCAGAACGAAGGGTCGGCCTGGGCCTCGGGCTCTGCCCGCCCTGGGTCACGGCGGGGGTGAGCGCTCACCAGCTGCACGTAGGCCACCTTGTAATCGGGCTGCTTTATCCTGACATTCCTGTGGTCCCTCCTCCTGTTGGAGCCTGTCGGAAGCGGGAGACAGAAGCCTCACTCCCACCGTGCACTGCCCCCCAACCCAGGGACCCGCTTTCTAGAGAGAGGGACACACATGGGCACCTACATCTGAGGACAGCAGGCGCACGCCTGGCAGGCACCAGCCTCTGCTTGGTGCAAACCCAATGGGTCTAAGACAACCGGAGAACTGGCTCTCCCTTAGTGTCATGGAGGCTCTTAAAGCCTGACCTCCCTTCGACAGAGGGTCGTCATATTTACAACTAGGAAACCAGGGGCTGGGGAGCAGGGGTCAACGGGAAGGCATGAGAAAGCCCCAGTGGAGTAAAATGAGCCCTTTGCTGGCCGACGCCAGCATGGGGGCGTCAAGTGGGGGCCCTGCTCTGAGGAGCCGGCGGGAATCAGGCCTCCAAGCCCCAGCCCTGGGAAGGAGGGCCCCTCTCCCACCAGGCGTGCCCATCTCTTCTCAAGCAAAGGGCCACGTGCTAGCGGGGCTGACAGGGGCCAGGCCAGCAGGGCCAACAGCCGGGCCCGCTGAGCTCGGGAGGAGCCCCGGGGCCCGAGACCCACCATGCTGCACCCGGGTCCGCACGGCAGCCACCGGCACGTTGTAGATGCGCTCGAGGTAGTTCTTGAGATCCACTCTGGTCATCCTGGGGCCGGAGGGAAAGAGGGGCCTCTGAACAGGGTGGAGAAGGAAGCGGCCTGCCGGGTGGCATGAGCCGCTGAGCGCAGACACCGGGTGGGAGCCGGCTGGGGCTGGGGCCGGGCCCTGCTGACCCTGCAGAGGTATCTGGACGCAGCAACATGGGGGCGACGGGGGACCGGCTCCCAGGACTCAGTCCTGTTCACCCTGCCTGGGGGCCCAGCTGGCGCGCGGAGGGGAGAACGGCCTGCGAGTGCCCTCTGGCTGCCAGGAGCCGCCTGCAGTGTCCTGTCCACAGCGCCCCGCCACCACCGCAGGCGTCTCCCAGAAAGGATGGCCAAGGCAATGGCGGTGCCGTCCCCTCTTCCCCTGACAGGGCCCAGCCTCTCCTGGCCTGGCCTCCGAGGAGGGTGGCATGACCCTCAGCTCCCACGGAGGCTCGAGCCGATCCCAGAGCCCTGAGACCTCAGCACGGGGTGCAGAGAAGCTGTGTCCCCTCAGCAACGGGGGCCTCCGTGAAGGACCCACCCAAGGACGGAGGCTCTGGGAGCCGTGGTGAGCGGGCGCCAGGGTCAGAGCCCAGCCTCCTGGGAAGGGCAGCCAGGCCAATGCAAGGAAAGAAGTTGGGTCTCTCAGGCTGGACTTCCCGGGGGTGGCAAGGAGCCCAAGGCACCCTCACCCAAGGCTCTGCACACACCAGGCATCGGTGCAGGGTTGCCTGTGGCGTTTCTGTGGTGGGAAGACCCTTGCTGTGAGTGGGGTTCAGCGGCACCTCCAGGGCCATGGGCCCCCCGGCCTGAATTCCTCTGGGGTCGGGGGAAGCTTACTCCATGGGGATCCGGAACTGCACAGTGTCCTCAGGCTGGGCCGTGCCGGGCCGCACCAGCTGGATGAAGAAGTTGGTGCGGAAGACCCGGAGCTGGGGGTTGCCCAGCTGGTACAGAGGGTACCTGCAAGGGGGGTGGGGGGAGACGGGTCATGTCAAACGCCCAGAACACGAGGCTCCCAGGACGCCCCAGCAGGGTGCACAGGTCATCACGCCCACGGGGCTGAGGAACCGAGGGGGCAGTCACCCACCGGTCAGCCCTTCCCTCACCCGGTATGGGGCAGCCAGTCCCATCCCCGGGGCAGTGTGGCCTGTTGACCCTCAAGGTCGGCCTTTGGAAAGAACCAGTGAATGATTCACGAAGAGACGACATGCCCACCCTGCCCTGTCAACAGGCTCAGAGTCATGTGTTTGTTCAAAGTGCCGGCTGCACGCAGCCCCCGCATGGCTGTCCCCCGGAGCGGCCCCACACCGGCATGGCCTCCAGCTCCCTTCCGCTCCGGTGAGGTGGGATCAGTGGGAACCAGCTTAATCTGCACTGGCTCAGCCCCGCTGAGAGGACACGGACAGGGCCACCTCCACCCCCGCTCCCCCCACCCCATGCTGGAAGCGCCTGCCCATCCTTGACAAGAGTGAAGATCAAACGATAAGGGTGAACAAACAAAGGAAAGAAGATACGGGACTCAGAGGCTCCGGAAGGCGGTGTGCAGGTCACCAGCACATGCTCACTGCCCGCCTCCCTCACCCCTCAAACCCCAAAGCGGGGCAGAAACATCTAGAACGTATGGGCGGCCACCACCTGTGGCTCCAACCCATTCCTTGCAACTGGACCTATGCCCCCGTGGGTCTGGTGGGTGAGGAGGGCCACACTGCCAACTGGACCCAACCAGGCCTCAGAGCTCATGGTCCAAGGAGGTGGGGGCCCAAGGTTGGCAGGGCCTGCGAGGGGTCAGGGGCCCACTGGGAGCCAAGGAGAGGTGTTTCGGTGGAGGGCGGGCACAGGGGCTGACGATGCCATCAAGGGGTCCTGGTGACCAGTTTGCAGCATGGCACAGGGCCTCTGATCTGGGGGGGCACCAAGAACGAGGGGAGGGGGCTCGGTGAAGCCAAGTCCCAGGATGCCGCTGGGCCTCTCAACCCTGGGGAGTAGGGCTGGCCGGGCCGAGGTCCTGGATGGGGCATCCTGAGGGTGGCAGAGGCTCGGGGCCCTGACACAGGCCGGGACACCCGCGGGCAGACCAGCTCTGAGCTAAGTGCCAGCTGACGTCTACTGGGGTCTCCTGGTGCCCCCGTCGCACGTGGCAGCTGCCGGACACCAGCAGCAGCAGCTCCCGACGGCAAAGCGTCGACCGCGGGGCGGGGGCGTGGGGGGGCGGCGGCGTGCCCGCCCTGTCCTCGTGGCCACCAGGCTCGCCTCTTCCCCCTGGTGACCGGCCGCGGGCACTGCAGGGGCCACGACTCGGGCCCCTGGGGAGCTGCCGGGGCGGGGGGCGCGCACAGCCCGCGGGGCCCAAGGTCCGAGGCCGTCGCTGACCGGCCGCACCGACCTCCCGCCCACCTTCGCCGAAGGCCAGGCTAGACCCTGGGAGAGGCTCGGGCCCCGCGGGCCCCGGAACGACCCCCTCCCCGGCCCCGCCCCGCCCCGCCCCCACGGGCGCCCAGACGCCGCGCGTCCCGCCGGGTCCCGAGTCCCGACCCCGCGGCCCGGGGCCCCAAGCCCAGCCTTGGGGGCGGCCACGCCCCCGACCCCGAGCGCCGGGACCCCCCACTCACAGCACGTTCCGCGCCATCGCCCGCTTCCGGGGCCACGGCCGGAAGGAGGGGCGGGCCCAGCTTAGGCCCGCCCCCCGGCGCAGCGCCCCCTGGCGCCCGGGAGGACGCGCGCCGCCCGCACACCTGGGCCCACCTGGCCCACCTGGGCTCCGAGCCCTGCGCACACCTACACGTGCCCGGCAGCGCGCCCTAGTGCCACCAGCCGCTCACGCCCTCCCTCTTCCCCGGGGCCCAGCGCACCGGCGGACCACCACGGAAACCACCACGGATGCCCCCACGACCCCAGCCTAGTGCCCAGGCACGCTGCTGGCCACCCACCGCCCAGAGCCTGCCACCCTTCCAGCTGGTGGCCCAGGCGGGAGGCTGGGGGAGTGGGGAAGGTGTGAATTCGTGGGAGGCCCCAGTCGGTAAAGGACCCGCCTGCCAGTACAGGAGACCCGGGTTCAGTCCCTGAGTCGGGAAGATCCCCTGGAGGAGAAGATGCAACCACTGCAGTGTTCTTGCCTGGAGAATCCCATGGAGCCTGGTGGGCTACATACAGTCCACGGGGCTGTAAGAGCCAGACACAACTGAGCGGCTGAATCGCCACCTCTCGCCACCTGGCGACAGTGGCTGCCTCCCTCTGTCTGTGGAACCCTACCGCCCCACCCCAGCCCTTCTGGCCAGGTTCTCATGCCTGAGATGCCCCCCAGGGACCCCCAGCCATGCCTGCCCCCCCAGCATCCGTGAGGCCGTTGGCTTTTCCAGGCCTCGGCTGGCCCGCCCTGCTTCCAGCCTTGGCACAGCCCTCACTGGGGCCCCGTCACAGAGCAGGATCAGAGAGCCTCTGTTGCACACCCACCCCCACGCACACACAGCGGGCAGATCCGGGGGGAGCGGGCTCTAGGGTGGGGGCAGCAAGGAGGCCGGAGCAGGGGAGCCTGGGAGGGTGCAGGGGCTGCTCCTGGGGGCCCCAGGGTGGGAGGGGGCTGGAGGGCCCTCCTCACTGTCATGCTGGGTGCCGGAGACCCTAACTGGGTTCCTCTAGGATGAACAGGGTCAGCTGTGAGTGGGGGGCCGCGTGCCTGCAGGGGAGGGCAGAGGAGGGCTAGGCAACGTCCGACCGCAGCCAGGGCCCAGCGAGGCTGACGGTGACCATGGCTGGGCCCCAGAGGTGGGGAGAGGGTAGGAGCTGG
Source organism: Capreolus pygargus (assembly GCA_012922965.1). Lineage (NCBI taxonomy): Eukaryota > Metazoa > Chordata > Mammalia > Artiodactyla > Cervidae > Capreolus > Capreolus pygargus. The sequence goes on along the minus strand of SNSB01003920.1, from coordinate 281,760 downwards.
AGGACAGGGGTCCCCAAGCCTGGAGGCCGGGAAAATTTATGCTTCATTTGTAAAGCTTTGACTCAGCAGCCACGTGGCCAACCCAGGGAGAGGTCTCCATGTTGCTCAGAATGTGGCTGGAACACGCGGATGGGAGGCGGTGTGGGTCGGCGTCCTGCTGGACCTCGGTAGGCTCTGCTCAGTGAGGCTGAGAACGCGGAGGTCCTCGATGGGGTCTCAACAATGCAGACCCCGCAACACTAGACCGCTTCTCTGATTATCTGCCAGCTGGATTCTTCCCCTTCCGGCCTGGGACCTGTGAGTGCGAGGTGGGTGAGTCTCGACCCCCCGGGCCCCGCGGGTGGCCTCCCACCCCGCTCCCCCCCACCCTCCCCCTAGCCCGGGTCATCACCTCCCCCCATTCCTGAGCAACGCATAGCTTCGGGGGCTGAGTTTGCCAAACAGAGGAGAGGATGCCAATTAAATTCAAAGCTCAGATAAACAACTGTCTTTATTGTTTTTTAATAGACTCTTTAAAGAATGATTTTAAGTTTATAGGGAAATTGCTGAGAAAGTACAAAGGATTCGCATACACTCAGTTTCTCCTGCCCCTCAGCCTCCCATAGCATTAACACTTACACTAACGTGACACATATGTTACAGTTGATGGAGCAATGCTAGTATGTTGTTGTTAGCTGAAGTCCATAGTCGGCTTGAGCTTCACTCTTGGCGGGCAGTCTACAGATTTTGCCAGCTGTACAGGGACACGTGTCCACGTAGCAGCTCCGCACCTACGGGCGAGTCATTGCCCAGAAAACCTGCTGAGCTGCTCCCGCCCGCCCCCGGTCCTGACCCCGCACCCGTGGGTCGTCCTGCCATCTCCACGGGTCTGCGTTTGCAGACTGTCCCGCAGTTAGGACCACACACTCTGTAGCCTTTTCAGACTGGCTCCTTTCCCTTGGCACTTACATTTGCTCTGCATCTCTTCACGGCTTGTGAGTGGATTTGTCTTTAGAGCTGAATGATACTCCATCAGACGACACAGGATGAGATGGTTGGATGGCATCACCGACTCGATGGATATGGGTTTGAGTAAACTCCAGGAGATGGTGATGGACAGGGAGGCCTGGTGTGCCGCAGTCCGTGGGGTCACAAAGGGTCGGACACGACTGAGCGACTGAACGGAACTGAGCTGATGGGCCCTCACCTGATGTACTGCAGAAAGGTCCCCACTCCCTCACTGAGGGGTGTCTTGACGGCTTCCCCATGTTGGCCATGATGAATAAGCCGCCGTACTCATCCAGGAGCAGGTTTTTGCACGGGCTTGAGTTTTCAGCTCTTCGGGGTTCGGAACGAAGGATCGTGGTGGTGGAACCCCGTGGTGCCCGTGTGCCCAGCCTAAGACGGCGCCTCGCGCTCCCACCAGCCACAGCGCGGTGTCTGCTGGCGTCAGTGTTTTGGTTCGGGCCTTACAGACGTGTAGGGACATAGTTCTTTTATTTTAAACAAACGTTTTCATGTGTTATATCTGACCTCCTGACGTGGGGCCCCCCGAGCTTGGTGCCGGGGAGGCCCGGCAGTGGCCTGGGGGAGGAGGCACCCCCACGGGCGCGTGAGGAGGGGGGCGGGCAGGAGCCCTCCCAGGAGCGCCTCCCCACTGTGCCTTGCAAGCCAGACGGGGAGCGGGGGCCTCTTTCTGAGAGTAGTGGGCACCCCTGGAGGGCTCCAAGTTGGGCGGTGGGGAGGGGGAGATAAGATGAGCTTGGAAGTGCCTTGGGGCTGCCGCTGAGGACCACGGTGCCTCAAGATAAAAGAGTGAGATGCACTGGCCTGGCTGGGGGTGTGGGGAGCAGGGGGCGGAGGTGGGATGGGGCTGTGGTTTTACATGCGGCCGTCAGCGAGCCTCACGGAGGAGCCCACACTCCTAGGGCACGCAGAGGCCGCATGAGAAGGCCCCCAGCCACGTGAGAGAGAGGCAGAGGGCGGGGTGGGGGCGAGCCCCAGGCCTGCAGGTCTCCCCAGGTTCACAGGCCCAGAAGCTGAGCAGGCTCCCCCTCCTGGGGTCAGGGTTGGGGGGGGGCTTCATCACAGAACACAGGTGAGTAAATCACTGGCCACTGACCGTGCGCTCAACCTTCGGCCTGTCCCCCTCCTCAAGGCGGCGGGGGTCCTGGAGTCCCTCCCTGCTCAGGGCAGACTCTCCTGCCGTCAGCCCACTCCTTGGGTCTTTTCCCAAAGCTTCCTCGTGAACGTCACCCAGCAGCGCAGAGAAGGGACTTGCTGTGAACATAAATGAGAAGGCACCCATGCCCGCTTCACGGCTCTCAGGAGTTCCAGAACTGGGGACAAGACAGCAGACGCTGTAACCAATGGTGCTGTCGTGGGTCTCACTGCTGGGGGCTCCAGGGGAGGGAGGTGTGGGCCGGGGACTGGGGCAACCCCAGACGTGCGGTTCTCATGAGTCTTAGCATCACAGCCTAGTCTTGTAACCTGGGCGACGCCAAATGTTCCAGAAAGTTCTGAGGGCCGTTCTGAAGAGGGCGGGGGAGGCCAGTAAACACACAGTCTTGATGGAGGGTACGTGCAATCAAGCACACGTCTCGTGGAAGATGTTTTCAATGGTTCTCATGCTTTTCTAAGCATGAGGAGATGCAGGAAACCAGCTTTATGACATGTTCTCCTGGAAAACTGTCTGCGGGCCAGTTCTGCCAGTTCTCCCAGCGTGCCCCCCATCCTGCCCTTTGTCCTAAGCTCCTACAGGGCGTGTTGTCGGCCAGCGTTGTGCTGGGCGATGACTTCACTCCTGTAGAACTGGGTGGTGGGCAGCATTCCTTGTTTTACTGTCCCTTCCCCTTCCGCCTTCACTTCAGTCAAGACTCCAAGGGCATTGCGTGACCAGTGTGTTCCACGGCAAGGATTTCCTTGGCGGGTGGCTCGGGTTATGTGACGGGACTAGGCCCTGTCAACAGTCACCCCAAACCTCTGACCCCCAGTCTGACTCCTCTGTCATGGGCGGGGAAACGGGTCGCTCTTGCTGCTTTTTCCCACCCCTAGAATTTTACACAGTTAACAGTGATTGATCTGACAAAACTGGCTGGCTGGTCAACCCTTTCAAGTCGTCTGTAATCATCATTCATTTTATCTGAGGCTCAATCACGTTGCTGTTGATCAAAGAAACAATCGTCTGGTAAAATAGGCGGAATACACGTAATGTAACGAGGGGCGTTAATAAGGTCATGAGCGTGTCTCTAAGCTGAGAATGTTAGGTGCGGCCCGCTATCTCCCCCAGTCATCTGGCCCGTCTGTTCTGTACCAGTTGCTATCTTTAAGGGAAATGATATACTGCTCATAAAGTCCACCAAAGATGTCTGCACGTCCAAGGCCAGTGGTGGGTCATTGTGACCCCTTACAGGACCGAGAAAGGAATGTTATCTTCTAAAGAGTTACATGGTTGACGTCAAAACAAGAAAAATAGATTTTTATGGTTGAGCAGGTATTCCTTTCCTTGGGGAGGTCTGGTTAATGCATAATGCAGATGCATAATGCCCACCAGAGGGGAGCGGGGAGGCCAAAGGGCAGGGGGAAAAAAATTGTCGTGTTAAAATTTGCCTTGCCTTGCCTTAGAGCTTGAATTTTTTTTCCCAGGTGTTTGCTGTCCATGTTTAGAGCTTCTGGTGTGGCCTAGCTGGAGGAGGCCGCCTGAGCCCCGCAGGTCTGTCCCCGGGAGTTCCTGGCACCCTTGTGGGGCCGCGTGTCTGGCCTCCTGGAGGGTAGAGGGGCCGCCTCTCGCTGGGGTCTGTACACCACGACCAGGGCCCTCGGCACGGAGGGCGCGGGGGCGGCTCGACGCCTCAGTTGTCTGCACTCATCCTTGGGTTGCACGCCTTTCTGACGTGTTTCTGGGTCACCCGTGTTTCTGACCCTGTCACCGGCCTGTCATTTGCTCACGGCCCCCTCTGAGGCCCTGCGATGGGCTCGTCTCTGGGGGTCCTGACCCCCAGCACCTCAGGAGACAGCTGTGTTGGGAGCGGGGCAGTCACTAGGGTGGGCCTACTGCAGCGGGGCCCAGGTCCTTGTGAGAAGGGGTCAGGACACAGACACGCGCGGGACGGGCCTGTGAAGACACAGGGGGGCTCGGCCGTCTGCAGGCAGAGCAGAGTCCTCGGGAGGACCCAGCCCTGCCCACACCTGGGTCTCGGGTTTCAGCCTCCAGGAAAACGACAATAAATGTCCGCCGTTTAAGCTGCCCAGGCTGTGGGCCTTTGTCACGGTCACCTAGCAAACTAATTAGGGTGTTAATGTTTTCCTTATGGATTTCCAAGTGCATTTAATGTATTAATTATATTACGCCCTTGGGGTTTCCCTGGTGGCTCAGTGGTAAACAACCTAGCTGCCAAGGCGGGAGACACAGGTTTAATACCTGGGCCGGGAAGCTCCCCTGGAGAAGGAGATGGCAGCCCACCCGAGTGTTCCTGCCTGAGAAAGCCCACAGAGAGAGGCGGGCGACAGGCCCTGGGGTCACAAAGAATCAGACACGACCTGGTGACTGAGCAACAACAATAACCCCCTTGTCTATCATATTTTACCCAAAATATTTTCCCACTTTTGTCATTATACGTTTGGTGTTTCAAAGACAGCTCTGTTGAGATGTAGTTGGCATATCAATACAACACACCGCCCATTCTAAAGCACATCCCAAGACAAGTTCGGACCTGTGCAGACACTGTGAGACCATCGTCAGGATGGCAGGCACATCCATCACCTCCAAGAGGGTCCTCTGGCCCCAGCAACCTCTCACGCAACCCCGCCACCCCCAGGTCTTAAATAACCAGCGGCTGTGTTCGTATACATTTTCTAGGGTTTTCTATAAATGGAAGTACATAGCATGTACTCTTTCTTGCCTGACCTCTTGTCTCTCAGCATAACTATTTTGAGGTTCATCCGTGCCTGTTCATGCATCAGTGGGACATTCCTGCTGATTGCCATCGTATGGACACAGAAAGAATTCTGTTTATCCGTTCATCTGCCGATGGACGTTTGGGTTGTTTCCAGTTTTTGTCAATTAAAAATAAAGCTGCTGTTTGCATTCATGTGAAAGTCTTTGTGAGGACAAACATTTCCTTTTCTCGTGGGGAAATGCCTAGAAGTAGGATTTCAAGATCACTTGTATGCGTAACTTTTACAGAAAAAGAGACGCTGCCAAACTATGTTGGTTTGTGCTTCCAACAGAGATGCGGGGACCCTCCTCGCTGGCTGTTTGGACGGTCAGTCTTTTTGATTTTAGCTTCTCTCCTAGAATGGTGTCCCCGTGATTTCATTTTGCATTTTCCCAGTAACTGATGGTGTCGGGCACCTTTTCACATCCTGATTTGCCATCCGATTATCTTGTTTGGTGAAGGGTCACTTCTAAGACTGGGTTTTCCCCATTTTCAAAAGTTGGTTTATTGTTGTGTTTTGAAAGGTCTTTTTATATTATGGATCAGCCCTTTATGAAATGTATGCTTTGCAAAGATTTTCTCCCTGTCGGTGGCTTATCTTTTCATTGTCTATACAGTGCCTTTTGAAGAGCAAATTTTAAAAGGTCTTAATGAATTTCAACTTACCCATTCTTTTTTTTTTTTTTTTTTTTTAGGGATTATGCTTTCCGCATGGAATGTAGGAGATCTTTGCTTTGTCTGAATTCACAGAGGTTCTCCCCTGTGTTTGTATGGTTCTAGTTTTACATTTAGGTCTATGATTCATTCACTTTGAGTTAATTTTTGGATGTAGTATGAGGTATAAATCCAAGTTCTCCTCCTTCTTCTTTTTTTCCCCTTCATTTGCTTGTGGATATCCGATTTATTGGAAAGGCTGTTACTTCTGCACTGAATTGCCCCTGCACCTGTGGATGACAAGTTGTCCATGAATAAAGGAGTTTCTCCTTCCTGCTCTTCAATCTGCATGATTTTTCCTTCTTGCTTGATTGCACTAGCAAGAACCTCGAGTACAATGTTGGATGGGAAGTGGAGAGAGCAGACACTCTTGCCTTGCTCCTGGCTTAAGTGAGAAAACATTCAGTCTTAGATGCCCTTGTTGGGCAGAGGAAGTTTTCCTCTACTCCTAAGTTTGCTGAGAGCTTTACTTTTTTTTTCTTTTTTAACGAAATCAGGAATGAGTGTTGAACTTTGTCAAATGCTTTTTCTACACCTACTGAGATGATTATATGGTTTTTATTTTTCAGTTTGCTAAGATGGTGAGTTACTGACTGATTTTTAAATGTCCCAACCCTGCACTGCTGGGATAAAACACCTTTGGTCTTGATGTGTTATCAATATTATACATATTGAGTGCTATTTGCAAAATTTTGCTTAGGACTTTTGTGTCTATGTTTATGAGGAATAGTGGTCTATGATTTTCTCTTCTTGTACTATCTTTGGTTTTGGTTATCAAGGTAATGCTGGCCTCATAGATGAGTCAAATTTTTTTTTGTAGAATTTGTACTTTGTTGTTGTTTCGTAGCTCAGTCGTGCCCAACTCTTTGTGACCCCATGGACTGCAGCACGCTAGGCTTCCCTTCCATGCTCAAACTCATGTCCATTGAGTCGGTGATGCCATCCAACCATCTCATCCTCTGTCACTTCCTTCTCCTCCTGCCCTCAATCTTTCCCAGCATCAGGGTCTTTTCCAATGAGTCAGTTCTTCACATCAGGTGGCCAAAGTATTGGAGCTTCAGCTTCAGCATCAGTCCTTCCAATTAATATTCAGAGTTGATTTCCTTTAGGATTGATGTAATTGCTATTATTTTTTCTTTAGCCGTTTGGTATAACCCACCAGCAAAACCATCTGGGTCTGGAGTTGTCTTTGTGGGAAAGTTTTAAGTTATAACTTTCAATTCTTTAATAGATACAGAGTTATTAATATTATCTTTCTTTGATCGGCCTTTGATATTTTGTTTTGAAAGTCACTTTCATCTCACTTGTTAAATTTATTGTCATAAAGTTGTGCATAATATTCCTTGGTTATTCTTTTAATAGCTGTGCAGTCTGTATTGGGCTTCCCTGATAGCTCAGTTGGTAAAAAATCCACCTGCAATGCAGGAGACCCCAGTTCGATTCCCGGGTCAGGAAGGTCTGCTGGAGAAGGGATAGGCTACGCACTCCAGACTTCTTGGGCTTCCCTGGTGGCTCAGCTGGCAAAGAGTCTGCCTGCAATTCGGGAGACCTGGGTTTGATCCCTGGGTTGGGAAGATCCCCTGGAGAAGGGAAAGGCTCCCCACTCCAGAATTCTGGCCTGGAGAGTTCCATGAACTGTGTAGGCCATGGGGTCGCAAAGAAGCAGACATGACTGAGTGACCTTCACAATGTGTATCGATGTCGCCTCCTTGGTCCTGCTGTTGGCCACTTCGGTCCTGTTGCTTTTTCTCTTTTCCTGATCTGGTTTGTCAGTTTTTATTGGTATTCTCAAAAAACAAAGTTTCGGGTTGGTTTTCCTGCTTTTTCTATTGTTCTTCTGTTTTCTATTTCATCAGCTTCTTCCTGGTCTGTATTATTTCCTTTCTCATGCTTACTTTGGGCTGATTTGCATTTCTTTTCCTATTTTTCTTCGGGTAGAAGCCGGGGTCACTGACTTGAGCTCGCTCTTGTTTTCTGATGTAGGCATTTTGTAGGAGAAATTTCACCCTAAGTCCTGCTCTAGCAGTTTTGCATAAGTTCTCATGTGCTGTGTTTTTATTTTCAGTCTGTTGAGAATCCTTCCTAATTTCCTTTTTGATTTTTCCTTGACTCAAGGACTATTTAGAAGTGTGTTATTTAAATTCCAAATGTTTGAGAATTTCCCAAAGACTTTTTCCTGTTATTGATTTAAAATTTAATTCCATTATGGTCAAAGAATATAATTTATGTAACTTGAATCCTTCTCAACTTATTAAGTCTTGTTTAATGGCCCAGAACATGATCTATATTGGTAAATGTTCCATGTGCACTTGGAAAGAATGTGTATTTGAATGGCATGCTCTATAAATGTCAATCAAGTCAAGTACTGCCCTAGTCTCCTAACTTCTTGCTGATTTTTCTGCACTAAACAATTAATCATTAATTTCCAATTAATTATTGATAGAGGGGTACTGAAATCTCGGAGTGTAACTGTGCATATAATTATCCTACCAGTTATAGCCTGTTTAACTTTATGTATATTTCACAGGTCTGTAATTCCTAGTAACCTTTGTGTGTCTTTATATTTAAACCATGCTGCTTGTAGGCAGGACATAGGAGGATTCTTCCTTTTTTAACCCCACTATGACCATCTCTACTTCTTCAGTGGGGTGTTTAGACCAGTTACACGTAACATGCTTCACCATGGAAGGAAGCAAGTGCATCATTTCTCGTCCATGTTCTATGGGTCCTGTCTCTTTTTCCTCCCTCTTACCCCTTCTTCTGCATCAATCAAGGGTTTGTATATTCCATTTGTGTGCTTTGCTGGGTCTCTCGATCTGTGCTGTTGCTTCAGCTTTAAGGGGTTTGCAGCGTGGACTTCTCACAGTTGTTTTGATGGCTTGGTCTTCCTCCTCCTTACGGCTCGCTCTTTCCTGCTCTTTGCCTGTTTGCTAATTTTTGATCAGATGCCAGACATTGTGTGTTTCCCCCTTGTTTGTGCAGGACCTCCTTCTACTCCCACGAACGCTCTGGAGCTTTGTTCTGGGGAGCAGTTAAGTTACCTGGCCACGACCTGATGCTCTCTGGTCTTGACTTTTTGGTTCGTGAGGCGGGCCTGGGCAAGTGCCCCACTCGGGGTTAACTGCTCCCAGTACAATGCAGGAAGCTTCCGAGTGCCCAAGGCCCCCGGAGTGTCCGTTTTCCGAGTCCGGCTGGTGGGAACCGACCCTGTTCCCAGCCCTGCTGAGCAGTGCACACTGGCCCCTCCACCCCTCCTGGTGGTTCCCTTCCAAGCCTTGAATAATTTCCTCCCAAGCACGTGTTGCTCTTTACCCGACTGGATGTGGGAGCGGGCCCCGCTGCGGGCCTCCGGGGCTCCTGCTCACGCTCTCTGCTCCGATGCTCTGTGCTATGACCTCTGGTTGCCTGGGTCTCCCTGGACCCTCAGCACTTTCTCATCAGCTCGGGGATCCCACTGGGCCCCCCCAGTTCCCCCTTCCTCGCTCGAGGAAGCGAGTTGAGCAATTCTAAGCCTGAAGCTGACTGTTTCTCATCTCCTAGGGACCGATGCTCTTAACTGTCTGATGTTTACTGCCCTGAAAAATAAATTGTTTCGTGTACTTATATGGTTTTTTGTTGTTTGGTTTTGTTTGGAGGGTTGCTCCAGGCAGGAGGATAAATCTGGTTCCTGTTTCTCCATCTTGCCCAGAAGCAAATGTCTGCCTTTTAATTTGGATGAGCATTTTTTGATATACAAAAGCAAACCTTTTAAGCAATGAAATTTACTGAATCTTTTCTTCTATGATACTTTCATTGTTTGTAAGCTTAGAAAGCTGTTGCCAGGATGAAAGCAGATAAATACATTCCTATATTTCTCTATAGTTTTATTTTAAAACTTTTTTTTTTCTTCACATACTGACCTCTGTAACTCTCCTGGCTTGTATTTTGATATTTGGTATATTTGGTCCTGGAGTAAAAAGCTCATTACCTTTTTCTCCTCCTGAATACATTTCTGATTTTTCTCAACCTCCTGATTAGATATCCTGCAACCTCTGATGGAGGTGCTGCCAGATTCTTATGGTTTCGTGGTATCAGGGAGATAAATGTTGTAGAACTGGAATAACTTGAACGACCTACAGAGAGGACGAGGGGCTCCCCAGTACTGCCTGGGTCTGGCGCCCTTCTCGTGGTCGTGGGCCTGTGACCTTGGCCCTCAGCTCAGCCCACTCTGAACTCCAGCGTGCTCTTCTGGAAAATGCAAGTGATGGGAGTGTTTGCCTCCTGGGGCTACTGTGAGGATTTCAAGAGACAAAGGCGAGGCAGCTTTGCCTGACTGCTGGTCTGCAGGGAGCTCTCCACACACATCAGATATGCTGCCTTCACTTCTGAAATCTGCTCTTAATTTTCAAAATTTTCTTGGCTCTTCCTGCCTATTTTTCCTTGTATGCGAATTTTAGGTTTGTCTTGCCAGCTCCCTCCCCACCCCTGGCTCACCCCTCACCCCCAAATAAATCCTATCAGAATTTTGGTTGGAAATCTGGCGAACCTATACATGAATTTGGGAAGATCTAATGTTTGCAAATGTCCTACCCAAGAATGTGGTGTGTTTTCTCTTTCCTTCTTTTTCAGACTTCATGTTTTTATTTCTCATTAAAGTGTCTTGTTTTCTTCCTACAGATCCTGAACATTTCTGAAGAAGGTTTTTTGTGAAGTTTTTCTATGCTCTTCGCTCCCCCTCTCCTTTTTGTTTTAGAATAACATTTTTTAAAATTCTGCTTTATCTCCTAACTGGTGGTTGCTGGAAAATCATAAAAATATCGATGTAAAATATGTATTTTGCATCTGGCTCCTTTCCTGAATTCTCTCATTCATTCTGAGCGCTCTTCCGCTGACTCTCTCGGGGCTCCTAGGAATGTGGTGTTTGGGCCTCCTCCTTTCCAGAAGTTGTACATCTTATTTCCGTTTAGCATCTTTTGCATTGTCTTGAGTTTATAGAGCAGGGCTGAGCAGTAATGGTAAAAGCAGGCATCCTTGTTTGGTTCCTGTCTTGGACTGCAGATACCCCTGTGTTCCACCATCCAGGGCAGATAAAGGAAGTGCTTATTTATAATTTTCTATAGTTTATTGAGCTTGGTGTTTTGTTCTCAGAAATAAGGATTGACTTTCAGCAAAGATCCTTCCCCCGATGTTTAACGATCATGAACTATTTAAGACCTGCCAGAAACATAAATAAAAGTAGGAAGAACCTGCATCTGCCGCCCACCACTTGGCTTAAGAAAGACGAAGGATGTGAGGAAGGGTCCCGTGGCTCTGAGTGACCCCTCAGCAGAGAAGCCCACCCCCGCAGAGGGGACTGCTCATCTGAGAGGTGCACTCCTCACAGCCAGGCCTGTGGAACTTATTTCCATGTGTTGAACCACGTCCGGGGAGTCCCATCGCCCTGTGTTTTTCCTTTGGCGCCTTTCTCAGAGCTCCCAGCGCTGTGTGGGAACCTTTGCCAGGGCACGCATGCAGCTCTGGGTCATTGCTTTAACCGTCAACCCCACTCACAGATACTCCCCGACGTGCCCCCTCTTGGTGGAGGATCGGAGCTGCTCTCATTTCCCGTAATTACCAACAAGAGTGTGTACTCAGCAGAAAGCAGCGGGCCTTTGCAAGCTGCCCAGGGGCGGACAAATGAGTCCCAGGTCTCATCCTCCAACGCCTTCTCCCAGGATGGGCGAGCACGCTTCAGTGCACACCTCCCTCCCGGAGCCTTGAAAGGGAGGTGCAGACAGGAGTCTTGTGAGAACAGGGCCCCCTCCTGGATCACGCCCCCGGATCACACCACCGACACGGGGCCTCCAGCGTTCCGGACATGATCAAGGCCACGTATCCGTTTGTCCGGCCCTTTCATCTCTCTTGGTCTAGCAGAAGTCATCACTTTTCTGTTGTTCTTCTCAGTCACTTTATTAACTTTTCAGATGCCAGTGTCATAACATTCTTGTTTGTTTATAGTTGAACATAAAATTGCCAGATATACATTCTTTTCTTAAGTAGCCATGATGAAATCGTTGTTTTCACATGATATTTCATTACTTCTCCACTCATGTTCATGGTAAACCCAAGTGTAAGAAGATTAGAAACAACAAACAAATTGTGTATGTCGTTGTGTGGGTTCTATATTCTTGTAGCATCCGGCGTGCATTATTTATTTATTTTCATGGGAGTGTAGTTGATTTAAAACACCGTGTCCATACTGCTGTATGGTGAAGTGATTCAGTTATGCATATGTGCACATTTTTTTTTTAATATTCTTTTCCATTCTGTTTATCACAGGGTATTGAACATAGTTCCCTGTGCCACACAGTAGGAACTTGTCATTCATTTGTTTTTTTTTTTTTTACTTTGAAGGATCAGTGACAGCTTTGAAGAGTCTGGGCCAGTTTTCTTGAAGAGGATCTCACCATTGAATTGGTTGGACAGTTTCTTCACAGTCAGACCCAGGCTGAACTCTGGGGCCAGAACATGGCTTCAGTGGCGTTGGGTCCTCTGGGCTGTTCACGGCCAGGTAGGTGCACGAGGCCCGGGGCTCTCACTGTTGACCGTGCTGAGACTGATCACTGGGTTCAGATGAGACTCACCAGTTTTCTGTTTTCAGGTACACTTCTAACTTGAAAAATAACGGGAGAAATGTTCACCTCTAGGGTGTGAGGCACTCATTCCAATTTAACTTGAATTTTATGGTAAGGAAAGCAGCCTGGTGATGGCCTATCAGACGTCCCCTCGACGTCTGTTTTAATCTTCCGAGGGAGGGCTGCACTGACCGAAAGGAAAGCATGTCCGTGTTGAAATAAAGATGAAGTGTCTCCCTTCCTGGGACACAGTGCCGGCCCTCCTTCAGTAGGACGCCTTCCCAGGTGCCAAGGCCACGCTGACTCCTGGGTGAGTCTCTCGTCCCCACAGTCCTGTCTGACTCCGCGACCTCATGGACTGCGGCCCGCCAGGCTCCCCTGTCCACGGGATTCTCCAGGCAGGAATACTGGAGTGGGTAGCCATGTCCTTCTCCAGGGGGTCTTCCTGACCCAGGGATCCAACCCGGGTCTCCCGCATTGCAGACGGATTCTTTACCATCTGAGCCACCAGGGAAGCCCATTTTATAGTAAAATGGAACTTTAAAAAAGAAGTGGGGAACTGTGCTTTTAAAGCCTGCCAGCTCCCATCAGATGGGCAGTGCCCACAGGAGCCCTCACTGGCTTCTACACCTGGAACAAATTCCGCCCTTGCAAGGCCTTGTCCGGCCCTAAAATGGCCTGGATGGGGACCTTTGGACATTTCAAAATGGATTTTTTTTTTGCACTTACAGTTAAAGAAGCTAGCTCTGTAAAACATCCCTTTCTCAAGATTCTGAGCCTGAGAGTACAGAAGCGCTCCCGGGAGGAAGCTCGGTGTTAGAACTCATCATGTCCTTGAAATGCAAGCACAACCCCCATTGCTTGAGACCGGAGCCTTGGCTCAGCAAGAAGAACATAAAACTGAAAAAAAAATGAGGGGAAACTTTTAAAACTGAATCAGTAAAACTATGAGATCTTTGTCTGTGTCTATCTGGATGTACGTACATCTTTGTATGCTTATAAATAGGGTCCTTTGTTCCTTGCGGTTAATATTACTGAAATTAATTTGTAAAAGAGCTCTGTTTAGTTGACTTACAGTATAGGCCTCCCTGTGCCTCAGGCAGTAAAATATCTGCCTGCCATGCAGGAGACCTGGGCTTGATCCCTGGGTTGGGAAGATCCCCTGGAGAAGGGAACGGCTACCCACTCCAGTGTCCTTGCCTGGAGAATACACTTCCATGGACAGAGGAGCCTGGCGGGTTGCAGTCCACGGGGTCACAAAGAGTGGGACACGACTGAGCGACTGAGCTGAACATACGCACACGCACAAGTGCTTACACATTAAATAGAGTGTGTAAATACTTCTAAATATAACAAAAAACTAATCTAAGTTTTGAGGAGGAACCTGGTGATATAAGACTGATCTTCAATAAATGAAAATAAATTTAAGTTGTTGGTTTGATTAACACAGGCATGTCCTTAGGGCCATCGACATTGAGTGTAATTAAGAGAGCAGACTTCTGGGTGCCGGGGAGGAGGGAGGTGGAGGAGGGAAGGAGGGGGGTTTGGGGTTAGCAGATGCAGACTATTATAGAGAGTGGATAAAGGGCAAGGCCCTGCTGTCTAGCACAGGGGGCTATATTCAATAGCCTGTGATAAACCGTTATGGAAAAGAATATTAAAAAAGAATGTGTATGTGTGTGTGTAACAGTCATTTAGCTGTGCGGCAGAGATTGGCAGAACATTGTAAATCAACTGCGCTTCATTCTTAAAAACTGAGGGACTTCCCTGGCAGTCCAGTGGTTAGAACTCTGCGCCTCCAGTGGAAGGGATTCGGGTTTGATCCCTGCTCAGGGGACTAAGATCCCATGTGCTGTGGGCTGCAGCCAAAAATTTAAAAATTAAAAAAGCGAGAAAAAGGATAATTGTGTTTTATGGTATGTCTACTTAAAAACAGTTTCTCCAGATTTTGGTAATTTGAAACTTTAGTTTTGCTAAATTAAATTAAATGATGGGAATTCATCACATAGCCAGATCACTTCCAATGGAGATAAGATACTAAAACACTAATTGCTAAGCAAGTCTAAGTTTACCTACTGTATCTTCTTAACAGAGAAAACTAAAGCTGTTTGGGTTACCTGGACACATGTCTTACACCACATTGAGAAAATAAATCGTGCTGAGGGGGGGGCGGACGTTTCTAGAGGTTACAGAATAGGTTTACAAGTTTGCTCACCAGGAGATGTTGGGATGACAAGCAGTTCACAGGTGCTTGCTTCTTGGTTTTTGCTAAAGATTCAGGGTTTTTTTTAAGGGCTACAAATTATAGTATATATGTAATTAAAGCTACTTCAACCTAGATGCCCACCAGCAGATGAATAGAGAAAGAAGCTATGGTGCATATATACAATGGGATATCACTCAGCTGTACAGATGAGCACATTTGAGTCGGTTCCAATGAAGTGGATGAACCGAGAGCCTGTTATACAGAGCGGAATAAGCCAGAAGGAGAAGAACAACTATTGTGAGTTAATGCGTGCACGTGGAGAAAGATGGTGCGGATGAGCCTGTGCTCAGGGCAGCAGTGGAGATGCAGACGGGCGTGTGGACGCAGAGGAGGACGAGAGGGTGGGACGGACGGACGGGGTAGCTCAGAAACACGTCCATCACCGCGTGTGAAACAGGCAGTGGGAACTCGCCGTGTGCCGCAGGGGCTCAAGCCCGGCGCTCTGGGACAACCTAGAGGGTGGGCTGGGGGGAGGGGGGAAGGAGGGGACACATGTATACCTATGGCCGGCTCATGTCTGTGTATGGCAGAAGCCAGCACAACACTGTAAGGCAATCGTCCTCCAATTAAAAATAAACAAAATTTTTAAAAGCTACTTTAAAAAGGGAAACATTTCAGCATACAAGGAAACTAGGAAGGAAAATAATAAAATGCATGTTTTCAGTAAAATAAGGAATGAAAAATGGAAGTACATTTTGTTAAGGGGAAAGAGTGTGATGTTGTCCTGAAGAATTTCAAAGAGAGATTTTTGTGTGGCAGGAAGCAGCACAGTATTGTAAAGCAAATATCCTTTAATTAAAGATAAATAAATTAAAAACATAAAGATATTAAACTAATTAGGCTTATTTAGGATGTTAAATTACATGGGAAATATTATCAAACAAAAAACAACATTAAACCTTCTTTATGCTATGTCTATATAAATATATTATACATTATGTGTTCCAGAAATTACATGAAATTCCTGGAAGCCTTGTGTGTTCTGACATAAAATGTTATCTGACATAAAAACTGAGGCTCCCACTGAAGGGGCTGAACCCAAGAATTAGGGTAAAAAAACAGAATCTGTAAAGTTTATGGCATATGTAGACAAAGTCCACTCTACATCTACAAAATTTATCCCTCACTGTCAGACGTTTCCCATCCTGATGACCTTGTAAAACGGCAATAGCCTGCTCCTAAATCAGAGAAATTAAGATGGGTAAACAACGGCTGTAAATTAAATGAACAATCAGAGCTGTGGGAAGCCCAAGACGGCCGCTTGCTTCCTCCCGTCTCCCTGACAAACCCTATTTTTTATTTGATGGAGTAAAGCCCTCCCTTGATGGAAGGCTTATGGCCTCACGATGACAAAGAAACAGTTTAAGAATGTGTGTTCCCCTTGGCCTTTCGCCTCCCACGGTCTCCAATAATCAAGGCACCCACTTCGCTGGGCAAATCGTACGAGTCTTAACAACAACTAAAACCTCACAAACTTCTTGAAATTATCTGTATTCTTATCACCCTCAGTCATCAGGCGAGGTCAACAAAGCTAACGGAAAGCCTGGACTCAAAACAGGACAAAAACTAATCACACGGCATTGAGTGACCCGATAAGTGTGATTACAGTTTTTATGACTTTTTGTTTGACATGTTATTGGCTTTTAATCTTTGTTTTCCAGATGTAAAAGAACCTCTCCCCTTAAGCTTATGATGACTGGAAGCAAGTTGGTAAATTACCACCCTTGTAAACAGAATTGAAGCACTTCTCTCTTCTCTCTGCCTGACCCCTTCAGCACTAGGAAACTCCAGGGTCCAGCAGCCTTTCCAGGTGAGTAAGGAAGGCCACTTCCTGGGGGGCACGGGCAGCTCAAGACACGCTGGACCTTGGCAAGACAGGGATCCAGCCAAACGTACAGGAGCTGCCAGCAGAGTCTGATAGAATGGCTTTCCTGGCCGTGGGAGGCCTTTGGAAAGTCCAGTTTGAGATTCTCTAGGAGTTAGCTTCAGCACAGCCAAATGTGAAGGTGCCATAACCCCAAAGAGGGCTTCCCTGGTGGCTCAGCTGGTGGAGAATCCGCCTGCAGTGCGGGAGACCTGGGGTCGATCCCTGAGTTGGGAAGGTCACCTGGAGAAGGGAACAGCTACCCACTCCAGCATTCTGGCCTGGAGAATTCCATGGACTGTGTGGTCCACGGGGTCGCAGAGTCAGACACAACCGAGCGCCTCTCCCTTTAACCCCAGGGAAGATGTCCTGTTGGCAGGCAGCACGTGGGAAGGTGCCCACGTCACCAGTCATCAGAGAAGCATCAGTGAAACCCGCAGTGAGAGGTCGCTTCGCTCCCGTCACCACGGCCATCATCAGAGAGACCCCCGGTGACGATGGCGGGCGAGGGCCCGGGAGGAAGAGAGGCCTGGTTGGTGGAAATGTCCGTTGGCGCCGCCGCCACCATGGAGAACAGTATGGAGGCTCCTAAAAACTAAGAATAGACCTTCCCGATGATTTAGCAATTCCACTTCTGGGTGTGTATCCAAAGAACAGGAAAGCACTCATTTGAAAAGCCCCCCCCCCCCCCGCCCCACTGCTCATAACAGCATGGTTTACAATATGAAAGCCACCCAAGTGTTCAGCAGAGGATGAGTGTCTGAGGAAGACGTGGTATATATATCATATACACAATGGGGTGTTTGGGTGTTGTTTAGTCGCTAAGTCGTGTCCAACTCTTTTATGACCCCATGGACTGTGGCTTGCCAGGCTTCTCGTTCCACGGGGTTTCCCAAGCAAGAACGCTGCAGTGGGCCACCATTTCCTTCTCCAGGGGAATCTTCCTGACCCAGGGATTGAATCCCCCTCTCCTTCATTAGCAGATGATTCTTCACTACTGAGTCACCAGAGGAGCCCCAGTGGGATATTATTCAGCCATGAAGATGAAATCCTGCCATTTTTCAGCAGCGTGGATTAACTTAGAGAACATTATGGTGAATGAAATAAGTCAGACCAAGGAAGACAAATAGTCTATGGTATCATTTTTATGTGGGACCTAAAGATAAAGCAAATGACTGTACATCAGAAAACAGAAACAGATTCATAGATATAAAGAACAAATGAGTGGTTATCAGTGGGAAGAAGTGGGGGGGGGGGGGTAGAGGCAGAATAGAAGCATGGGATTAAGAGGTACAAACTACCTAAAGTAAATAACCAGGTTTTCCCTGGCAGTCCAGTAGTTGAGACTCCTTGCTGCTCATGCAGGGCACCCAGGCTTGATCCTGGTCGGGGAGCTGAGATCCCACCTTCCCTGCCACTGTTTTGTAATAACTGTGAATGGAGTGTAATCTATAAAAACGACAAATCACTGTGTTACATACCTCAAACTAACGGCATACTGCAAACCAACTCTACCTCAATAAAAAAGAAAGAGCCCGTGTGTCCAGTTAACCTTAGGTAAATAATCAGGCCAAGTTTCTTGAAACCAGACTTATTTTTTGCAAACAGTCTTAATCTGGCTATACTTGATGGAAATAAGGATAATTTTAGAGAGACAAAATATGTTTTTTAACAGTATACCTTTGTGGATATTAAGTTCTGGTGCTATTGTCTTTGAGGTTTGGTATTTTCTGCTTAAAACTCACTTCCTAAATGACTCCTTGTTACTGTGTCACGTTATTGTAAAGTTTAAGTGAATTATTAAAAGGATGTTCTAAGCTGCTTTCTGAGGCTGATCGCAGTAAATTAACTTTGGATGAAGATCAGACACCCTATGACCTGCACCCAGGACTTTCTCTCCAACCTGATGGAAGGGCCCTTACCAGGTGCTCTTCACTAGCTCAGGCTCGGTGAGACTGAAGGGAATTGAGTCCTGAATTCACACTTCCCACTTTACAAAGGCCTCTGCATCAGACTGGTCTGCAGAGAGGACTGTCGATCTCAAACTCACTTAGAACAACCATGAGGATGACTAAGACTGAAGGAGGGCCCGCTGACCCAAGAACCCGGGCCAGGCCTGGGAGACCCACCCCGCTAGTTCAGCGGAACCGTTATGCAAATGCTTTTCTCCCTAGCAAAATAAACAGTTATTGTTCTGCCTATACTTTTGCCCCAGTGTTCAGGATGGAAAGAAAATTCTTTGGTAAAGTTGTCACAAAGCGCCTCTACGTCGAGCAAAGTAACTGACCGTTGGGCCTGTCATCGAATTCCTCGGTCAGCGCAAGGCTGATGTAGGCCCCTCATGGCAGCCGTCACTGACGTTTCAGATGTTCCCGAGATGACCACGCAGCTCGACAAAACTCCCTCTGGCCTGACCTTCCAGGTTCAAATTCTTCAGCATGTGAACGTGTCTGTCTCTTGTCTGATATTTCCCTCTGTTCTTAAGAGACTGAGCACAACTTCCCTAGGACACCCCCAGCCCCACTGTGACCCTTTCTTAATTAACAAATGCTGTCAAGAGAAAAACACAAGTAAGTGAAGCCAGCAAGTCCTCCTGTCAAACACCATTACAGATGGCTTTTGGAAAGATTGCAAAGGAAATGACCCATGGTTTAACACCGCGTTAACAAAACTCCCAATTAATGAGGCTATCAATGAGGGCTCTCGGGGAGGAATCACGGTCCCTTTCCCAGGTCTCTGTTTCACGTGTGGTGTTGGAAACGATCCACCTTGCCCAGGATGGGCGCGTAAACATCTCAACAGCTGGCAAACAGGTTTATGGTCGCTGGCTTATTAAGTTTCCCCACTGTCAATACACAAGGAAATGAACGATCCTCCTTACTCTCCCCATTACAGAGTCAAGAGATCCGTGTCAGCAGGATACCAAGAGGCTGGTGGCAAAGTCTCTTAGAAAAACGAATTCCTAACACAGGAATGTGTGTAAACAGATGATCAGAAACCTATCAGGCACCACTGGTCAAATAGCTGAGGAGGCTGCAAAACGCACTGAAGCAAAACAGACATCCTTCCACTCCCTCGCCCGGGTCATGTTAGATAACAGGGCTGCCTCGGATCTCTGCTGGCAGGACGGGGGGGCGTCTGTGCTACAGCGAAGACTTCTTGTTGCATTTACCTCCGGAGCAGCTGAGACTCGCCCAGAAGGAATTTCCCAAGATGTAAGAAAAACTGACCCCTCAAATGACCTGCTTAGCTGGCTCTTTGCAGGCATGAGCAATTTTTTCCCAGTCTGCTTTATAGATAATTATTATTTTCATAACATGTATTTATCAGTCTTTTCCTGTCAATCCGTCCATGACACAAGTCTACTGCTCAATGTTTATGTGACCGTTCAGCATGGTTGATAAAATGCATAGCCTGTGAAATGTTTCCCCATTAGCAAGACTCTGTGCTTGTTTACTGAGTCTGATTAGCGTCCACCCTACGTGGATAACTAAGCCAATCTCTACGCAAATGGAAACGAACAAAGGAGGCCTAACGCAAGGGGCAGGATGGACCCAGGGCGGATGATGAGCACCCTGCCATCAAGGGACAAATATTTTGGTTACTGGTGCTTTCTATCAAAACATGTATGATCAAAGGAGAGAAATAATGAAAATAATTTTGGCATATTCAGGGTTGGGGGGAAATTATTCTGGCTTATACACGATTCAGTTTAAACTTTATTAAGCTCAGTCAAAACGGCCTGTTTATGGCCCACCCCACAAGCGTTGTGCATCTGCTTTAATCATTCAAGAAAGGGGCGTATTGACCAGAGGTAAAGAATGTCCATATTACAGATAAAGACAAACACTTCCTTTCCTGGGATGCCAATGCTGGCGCTCCTTTGATGATAAGACTGCCTTCCCAGGCGCCAAGGCCATCCTGACTCACTGTGTACATGCTGGTCTGTTTTTCCTCGAAACCTTGAAGGAATGTACCCCTGACTTGTTTGATGTTCTTTGTTCTGAGAAGACACAAAACGGGGCTGAAAATCACGCTTCCAGGCAGCGGTCCCTCAGCGTCATCTGAGAGACTGCCTTCCGGGTTATAGTCCTCCGTCTGGCTCCGAATTCTTTGCCATGCCCATGGTACACTGTGCACGTATTTCTGTCGACCTGAGTCATCAGAAGGTGTGACCCAGGGACGGAGTGCTCTGTATGCGCTGATTTTTCTCCCAGGCGCATCTGCAGCCGTGATGGCCTTTGCCTCAGTCAAGCATCACGTTCGCAGAGCCTCTCTCAGGCCACCGCTCCCTCTGCACAGATGGACCCCATTCTCTCCTTCCCCCCCGGCATCTGCGTCCCGCTCGTCTCGCTGGTCTGCGCTGACATCGGCGACCCTCTGTGTTTGACTTCCCACTTGCTGCGATCGCTCAGGGCCCCTTTCCTGTGGTCGATGGCTCCCAGTTTGGCCCACGTTTCTGTGCGATTTCTTGCCTTCCTGCTGGTGTCCTCAAGTTCTTTGCAGAGCGGTCCTCGGTGTCTGAGGGGGACTGGTCCACAGACACCAAAATCCGGGGATGGTTAAGTCCCTTCTATGAAACAGTGATAAAGCTGCACATACCCTGCCTACATGCCCCCACATTCTTCAGACCCTCTCCACATTATTTAAAACACCAAACACAGTGGGAAGGCCTTCCCCGGTGGCTCAGTGGTGAAGGACCCCGCCCGCCGATGCAGGGGATGTGCCAGACGTAGGTGTGAACCCAGGGTAGAGAAGATTGCCCTGGAGAAGGAAATGGCAACCCACTCTTTCCCATTCTTGCCTGGGATTCTTGCCAGCGTTCTTGCCTGGGGAATCCCGTGGACACAGGAGCCTGGCGGGCTGCAGTCCATGGGGTTGTACAGTGTCAGACGTGACTGAGTGACGGAACCACGGCAACCACGGCAAGACAATGTATATGTTGTGTGACTAGCCATAAATACAGTGTAAATAAGTACGATGTAAATAAGTACATACGCAGTTGCTGACATGCAGCAGATGCAAACTTTGCTTTTGAGAACTTCCTGGAATTTTCTTTCCTGAGTATTTTCAATCTGAGGCAGGTTGAATCCAGAGGCAGAGGGCCTACTGCATACACTGAATACTAATTCTTCATCACTGATGTGTGTGTTACAAATACCTCCTCCCAAGAGATGCCTTGCCTTTTCACTTGTGGGTTCTTTAGATGCAGAGAAGTTTATTTTTTTTAAACCTTGTTCTTGTTGAATGTATTGATCTTTTGTCTTATGGTTTGTGGAGTTTGTCCCTGTTTAAGACATTTTCCTTGATAGCTGAGCTTTCTGATGATTCTCCTGTACTTTTTTCTTAAAAGTTCAGATGCCTGCTTTATTAGATGTAGAGCTTTCAGTGACCAGGATTGAAACCCATCAATCCTAAAGGAGATAAACCCTGAATATTCACTGGAAGAACTGATGCTGAAGCCACCTGGCCACCTGATGTGAAGAGCCAACTCACTGGGAAAGCCCCCGATGCTGGGAAAGATTGAGGGCAGAAGGAGGAGGGGGCGACGGAGGATGAGATGGTCGGATGGCATCACTGACCCAGTGGACGTGACTTTGAGCAGACTCTGGGAGGTGGTGAGGGACAGGGGAGCCTGGCGCGCCGCGGTCCGTGGGGTCGCAGAGGGTCAGACACGCTGTCTTGACGGAGCACAAACCACCACAAAGGAGGGCAGCACTGGTGTTTTCTTTTGCTCTCGGTGGGTGTGCAGCTGTCTCAGCTGAGAGGAATGTTGCCCACCACCCAGTCCCACCTACAACACACCCTGGAAGGAATTCAACGCGGAGACCAGGAATGAGACACTGTGCTCTGGGGAAACAGGCAGAACAGGCCTTCAGTCAGTTAGACATTTTCAGAAGAGAATTTATGAACCCGCATTCTTGCACCACCTCATACTTAGAGAAGCACTAAAACCATCAACTCAGATACCTGTTCCTCGTGACCTTCAGCAACACTCTACCAAGACAGGAGCTTGGCTGCGGGGACCCTTTGACAACATCACGGCTATACTGATCGCCAGCCCCCAGCTCTCGGGACCAGCTCCTCAGAGCTGCAGCGAGACTGCTTCTCAGACTGTGGTCCTTAGGTGCGAGGTGTGTGCATGCTCCGTGGTGTCCGACTCGCGACCCTATGGACTGTAGCCCACGAGGCTCTTCCACCCCTTGGATTTGCCAGGCAAGAATACTGGAGGGGGTTTCCATTTCCTGCTCCAGGGGATCTTCCCAACCCGGGGATAGAACCCACGTCTCCTGCATTGTCAGGCTGATTCTTTACAACCAAGCCACGTGGGTTCCCAGTCCTCCGTAAACCCCAAGTAAAACTGAAACTCACAGATCACCTGTTGCAGGTTCTTATTTCAGCCCACACAGCCCATCCCGTCCCCGTTGCTCCTGGCACCATACCTGTCCCCCATCAGGTTTGCCTGTGTCGGGGGCTCCACGCTTCTGTGTCCATAGAGGACCATCCACTCCACTGGCTTAGAGGACCCAGCTTCACACGGAGGGGTGGCTGGTAGGAAAGATCCCCTCCCTCAGTCTTATGATATCCAGGCCCTATTTCCTTGCACGGGAATTTTAGAATTAATGTCAGTGTATCTGGGAATCCATATTGGAATGTGGGTGAGTTGCCCTGAATTCACAGATTAACTTGGGGATAGTGAACATTTTAAAGATACTGCATCTTCCTCTCGTTGAGCAAGGGTGACCTTTCCAGGGATGTTGATCGTCTTCGATACTTTTCAACAAAGGGATTTTATTATCCCTCTATCTTGTCGTCTTTTGTTAGATTTATTCTTACTGTGTTTTTACACTTCTGTTCTAAACGACATCTGGGAGCGCTGCTTCCTGTTAACAACTTCCAGTTGTTCTTTCCTGTGCTCGCTGACATACACCCTAACCCTAAGTTCTGAAACTTGATGTTCGTCGCTCAGTCGTGTCCGACTCTCTGCGACCCCATGGACCGCAGCACACCAGGCTCCCCTGTCCTTCACCAACTCCCGGAGCTTGCCCAAACTCATGTCCATTGAGTCAGTGATGCCACCCAACCATCTCTTCCTCTGTCGTCCCCTTCTCCTCCTGCCCTCAATCTTTCTCAGCATCGGGGTCTTTTCTAATGAGTCGGCTCTTCACATCAGGTGGCCAAAGTATTGGAGCTTCAGCTTCAGCATCAGTTCATCTAATGAGTATTAAGGATTGATTCCCTTTAGGATTGACTAGTTTGATCTTTCACCCCAAGGGACTCTCAAGAGTCTTCTCCAACACCACATTTCAAAAGCATCAGTTCTTCAGTGTTCAGTCTTCTTTATGGTCCAAATATCACATCCATACATGACTACTGAAAAAACCGTAGCTTTGATTATATGGGCCTTTGTCGGCAAAGTAATGACTGCTTTTTAACTTGCCGTCTAGGTTTCTCATAACTTTCCTTCCAAGGAGCAAGCATCTTTATATTTCATGGCTATAGTCACCATATTCAGTGATTTTGGAGTCCAAGAAAATAAAGTCTGTTACTGTTTCCTTTGTTTCCCCATCTATTTGCCATGAAGTGATGGGACCAGATGCCGTGATCTTAGCTTTCTGAATGTTGAGTTTTAAGCCAACTTTTCCACTCTCCTCTTTTACCTTCATCAAGAGGCTCTTTAGTTCCTCTCGCTTTCTGCCATAAGGGTGGTGTCATCTGCATCTCTGAGGTTATTGATATTTCTCCTGGCAATCTTGATTCCAGCTTGTGCTTCATCCAGCCAGGCATTTCACATGTTGTACTCTGCATATAAGTTAAATAAGCAAGGTGACAATATACAGCCTTGACGGACTCCTTTCCCGATTTGGAACCAGTCTGTTGTTCCATGTCCACTTCTAACTGTTGCTTCTTGACCTCAGGAGGCAGGTAAGATGGTCTGGTATTCCCATCTCTTGAAGTATTTTCCATGGTTTGTGTGATCCACACAGTCAAGGGCTTTAGTGTGGTCAACGAAGCAGAAGCACATGTCTTTCTGGAACTCTCTTGCTTTTTCTGTGATCCAGCGGATATTGGCAATTTGTTTTCTGGTTCCTCTGACTTTTTTTTTGTTCTGAATCCAGCTTGAACACCTGGAAGTTCACGTTCACATACTGTTGAAGCCTGGCTTGGAGAATTTTGAGCATTACCTTGCTAGTGTGTGAGATGAGTGCAGTTGTGCAGTAGTTTGAACATTCTTTGACATTGTCTTTCTTTGGGATTGGAAAGAAAACTGACCTTTTCTAGTCCTGCGACCACTGCTGAGTTTTCCAAATTTGGTGGTGTACTGAGTGCAGCACTTTCACAGCATCATCTTTTGGGATTTGAAATCGCTCGGCTGGAATTCTATCACCTCCCCTAGCTTCATTCATAGTGATGCTTCCTAAGGCCCACTTGACTTTGAACTCCAGGATGTCTGGCTCTAGGTGACTGATCACACCGTTGTGGTTATCTGGGTCATTCAGATCTTTCCTGTATAGTACTTCTTTGCATTCTTGCCACCTCTTCTTAATCTCTTTTGCTTCTGTTAGGTCCATACCGTTTCTGTCCTTTATTTTGCCCATCTTTGCATGAAATGTTCCCTTGGTATGTCTAATTTTCTTGAAGAGATCTCTAGTCTTTCTCATTGTACTGTTTTCCTGTATTTCTTTGCAATAATTACTTAGGAAGGCTTTCTTATCTCTCCTTGCTATACTTTGCAACTCTGGAATTCAGAGTTCCTTTGCCTTTCATTTCTCTTCCTTTCTTGGCTATTTGTAAGGCCTCCTCAGACAACCATTTTGCTTTTTTGCATTTCTTTTTCTTGGGGATGGCTTTGATCACCACCTGCTGTATAATGTCACAAACCTATGTCCTTAGTTCTTCAGGCACTCTATTAGATCTAATCTGATGATTGAATCTATTTGTCACTTCCACTCTATAATCATACAGGATTTGATTTAGGTCATATCTAAGTGGCCTAGTGGTTTTCCCTACTTTCTTTAATTTAAGCCTGAATTTTACACAAGGAGTTCATGATCTGAAATGAGCCACAGTCAGCTTCCAGTCTTGTTTTTGCCGACTGTGTAGAGATTCTCCATCTTTGGTTGCAAAGAATAAATCAGTCTGATTTCGGTGTTGACCCCCATGTGTAGAGTTGCCTCTTGTGCCGTTGGAAGGCGGTGTTTGCTATGACCAGTGCGTTCTCTTGGCAAAACTGTGTCAGCCTTTTCCCTGCTTCATTCTGTACTCCAAGGTCAAACTTGCCTGTTACTCCAGGAATCTCGTGACTTCCTACTTTTGCATTCCAGTCCCCTATGATGAAAAGGACAGCTTTTTTTGGTGTTAGTTCTAGAAGGTCTTCTATGTCTTCATAGAACCGTTCAACTTCAGCTTCTTTGGCATTAGTGGTTGGGGCACAGATTTGGATTACTGTGATACTGAATGGTTTGCTTTAGAGACGAACAGAGATCATTCTGACATTTTGGGGGCTGCACCCAAGTACTGCATTTTGGACTCTTATTGACTATGATGGCTACTCCATTTCTTCTAAGGGATTCTTGCCCACAGTAGTAGATATAATGGTCATCTGAGTTAAATTCACCCATTCCAGTCCATTTTAGTTCACTGATTTGTAAAATATCAATGTTCACTCTTTCCATCTCCTGTTTGACCACTTCCAATTTACCTTGATTGATGGAGCTAATGTTCCAGGTTCCTATTCAATATTGCTCTTTACAGCACTGGACTTTACTTTCAACACCAGAAATATCCACAACTTAAAATTGCAGTTTTCACTGGTTTTCTTTATAGACAGTTATCTGATTGTGATGAATGATCATTTCTTTCCAGGGATTAGTAGGCTAGAAAATAGGGAAGCTGACATTCCTGCCTTACTCTTGATCTTCAAGGTAATCTTCCAACCGTTCACTATTAGGATGATTTGCTGTAGGATTTTGGAAGACACCTTCCCACGGTAAGGAAATTGCCTTCTAGGTTGACTAAGAAACCGTGACTGTGCTCTGTATCATCCCGTGTTTCCCCAGCCTTTAAACTATTTATGTTTATGTGTGTTAAATTATTACATTACTCGGTTTTCTAATATAAAATTATTTTTACATTGGAGGGGATTCTCCCTTGATCATGATGTAGTTTGCAAAAGCTCTTGGTGGGCAGGGATTTCATCGCTGGTTCAACATTTTTCATGTGAAATCGGTCTATTCAAGTTTCAAGCTTCAGTGAAGTCAGTTTATTTCCCCTGGAAACTGACCATTTTATCTCATTTTCCAAATATTTTATCATAGAAAAGGTACCACAGGCTTGCCTCTGCCATGTGCTTTCTCTTCATTTCACTGTGGTTTGTGCCTTCTCCCCTTCCTACCTCATCTGCTTGGTTTTCAGACCAGACATTTTATCAGTCCTTCAGAAGAGGCCACTTTTTACTTTGCTGACTTTCCCTGGTAATCTTGTCTCTTTATTTATTGCCTTCTTCTGTCTTCCTTGCTCACGTCCGTGCTTCTCTTCTGCTCAGGTTTGGTTTTTCGTTCCTTTGCTAACTTCTGACTGTGACATCTCAGTCGTGTCCGACTCTGCGCCCCATGGACTGTGGCCCGCCAGCTCCTCTGTCCACGGGATTCTCCAGGCAGGAACACTGGAGTGGGTTGCCAGTCCCTTCTCCAGGGGATCTTCCCGACCCAGGGATCAAACCCAGATCTCCTGCACTGCGAATATATTTCTTACTGTTTGAGCCAGCTGGGCAGCTGTTTAACTTACTACAAATATGGCTCTTGCCCTCACTTCTCTGACCTAGGCGGTCGGACCGAGCCATCTCACTGTAAGTCCCGAGTCAGCAGGACCTGTTCTGTGATTGTGCGTCATCACTCACTTCTAAGGTGCTTCCTAAGTGTCTTCCCCGTCTCCTCTGGGATCCATCAGCTATTCAGAGTGCATTTTTGCATTTCTAAACCTATGCTCATAAGCTGCCAGCCATCGGTTCTAACTGGGCTGCGGAGGGCTGACTGTTGGCTGAGACATTCCCGTTAGAGCTTGAAGCTTGCTGCAAAGCCTTGTCTGTAACCTGTTCCTGCAGAGTTTCCCATGCACACTCTCCTTCAGAAGGACCGAGGTCCATCGGCATCCATCAGTCAGGCTTAATTCTTCTGTTCGGAGCTCACATACCCACCCCCACGCCTTCCATCTTCCTGACTCCGTGACCCGGAGATGTGCTTGAAACTCTCCCGCTCCCGTCCCCGACTTGTTCCTCCCTGGTGTTCCCACCATCTGCGACTCAGCTCACGTTGTGCTGAACCTGCACGATTCTGCGAGCTGAACCCCCGCCCCCGTGTGCTGACTGCCTCTCCCCAGGGCGGCTCTCGTCCCGTCGTTCCTGTGAGAGGTGGAGGGACGGTGCAGGGCTTGGGGGACCCCACTGTTTGTTACGTGGAGGTGCTCACCCTCGAGTCCCCCACTGCAAGAGGGCACAGTGGCTGGGCACAGGGTATTCACATCAACTGCAAGTAGCCCTGTTGTGTGGGGGTGGGCTGCCCGAGGGCCTGCGGACGTGTGTGTGTGTGTGTGTGTGTGTGTGTGTGTGTGTGTGTGTTGGAGTTCATGCTGTGTATGGGCACGTACCATCCGGGTGGGCGAGCTCACTGTCTGGGTCTGGCGCCCCGCAGCCGCCTGAGCTGGGATGCTCCCCACTTCCCCCCTCTCCGCAGAGCCCTCCCGGGGGGCCATCCAGGCTCGGCAGCTTCCTCCGTGAATACTTGGCTGAGCAAGGCTCTATGTCTTGATCCAATTTTTGTGATTTATATTTTCCGTAATTCTACTTGGTCAGGCCTTTCAGACTTATTACACAGGGAGTGCTCTGTTCTTGTAGAATATAGAAAGAACGGTCTGTGTTGCCACGACTGCTCTCTGAGATGTACTCTCCTCCCCCTCCCTGGGGCCCCGCGTGCACCTCCCCTGCTCCGGACTCCCTTCTGCCCTGTTTCTGGGGGACGTTCATGCCCCAGATCTGCCTTCCGGACGCTCTGCAAAGGCCAAGCTCTGCTACCCCAAACGCTTCAGAGCAGACCCGGGGGGGCAGCAAACTGGGCTCGCACGTGGGGTGGGGATGGGGTGACTGTCCGTTGACACAAGCAGAAGCCGCTGGCAGAGCTGGTGGGCACCTGGGGGTCTCTGTGGCATAGAAGACCACTGCTGGGGGTCTCCTGAGCTGACCCCTAGGTGAGCACCTGGGTCGCTTGGGCTCCCAAGCTGCAGAGCAGCCCCCGCCACACCCTGCCCACCCCGGGGCCCCACTGACGAGCCAGCACACGGGCAGTGGAGGGGAGCCTGCTCCTTTATTCACAGGCCCCAGAGCATGGATGCAGTGAGGGCAGAGGCACGGGGGCCGCTGGGGCCGGACACCCGCACGTGAGTCCCCTGGGCCGGGTCTCTGCCTCCGGGAGCCTCCTGTGGCTGCCCTACTTCCAGCGCCCGCCGACTTTGCCCTTGGCCGTGGTCCCGGCCTTCTTGCTGCTGTAAATGGGAAGCAAGTTGGTCTTGAGCGTGAGGGGGTCTGGGACCCTGGCTGGCCCCTTCCCCAGCCCCCAGCAGACCCCAGACCCTGGCAGCTTGGCCCGACCCAGCCCTAGCAGCCCAGGGGCATGCCCAGCCTTGGTCCAGCAGCGGTGACTCACCTGTGCCTGCCCACCTGGGCCTGGGCGACTATGTGCCGGGGATGTTAGTGAGGTTAAGGGGGTGCGGGCAAGAGCTGGGCCCCTCTCCCTCCCTTTCCCACCCGAGGGGCTCAGGGCACAGGCCCTTATGCCAGGCGGACCCGAGCCTGCCTGGGCAGCTGTCCCTACTGGTAGCTGCCATCCTCTCAATAACTCTGGCCTGAAAAGAGCCAGGTCCCCCCTGGCCAGGATGGGCAGGGGCAGCGGGCAGGTCCAGTTCTTCACTCCAGGCCAGCAGTCCAGCCTGACAGACTTGGGACCTGGGAGGCCGCTGTCTTGTTCTAGAATCGCGACCCCTCGGGACCTTGGGGGTGGGGGTCCTCGGGAGCCCCCCCATCTGTCTGAACCCTCTGTACAACAGGGAGCCAGGAGCTGGGGGCCGGGCTGAGGGGGCAGCCATCGGCACTCGTCGTGGGCAGCTTCAGGCTGGAACGGGCCCCGCGGCTCCCAAGGCCGCAGGGGAAGGCCTGGCACTGAGAGCCCTGCCCACAGCCCGTGTCCCTGAGCGGAAGCCAGCCTGAGAACCCTTCGGGCCATGCACATGCACACACACACACGCGCGCGCGTGCACGCTCACACTCGCACCTAGCCGAGTGACCTGCGAGAACCCCTGCCTCGTGCCATGGAGCCCAGGGCGGAGGGCGTGCACCTACGCCAGTCCCCTCCGCAGCCCTCGGGGCGCCCCAGCTCAGCCTCCAGGCTCGGGCCTTGAACCCCAGCAGGTGGCACCTGCCCTTCCTGGCAGCAGCTGCAAAGGGTCCCGCGGACCCAGCAGGCTCATCAACCCCAGAGCACAGACCCCAGGCTTTGCAGGGTCTGCTGAGTCCCTGCCCAGGTCATCGCCGAGGTGACACGCTGCGGGGTGTCCAGGAGCCCAGGCTGGCTTCACCAGGTCACCCTGAAGGCCACCCTGGGGGCCTCCTGCTGGCCCTCCCCACCTGCCTCCTGGGCTCTGGGGATGGGGGAGACCGGAGGCTGCAGGTCTGGGCACGTGCTGGCCCAAGGGCCCGGCCGGTTAGTCCTGTTACTGCTCTGCTGAGGGCCGCGCGCCACCAGCACAGGCTGACGTCTCCGGGCCCCTGGGGGCACTGGCAGCCGATGCTGTGGGGCTGCGTGCCTGGAGCAGAGCGTGGGGCGGGCAGGGCTACTCACTGCTTCTGGGCCTGGTCGATGCGGCTCCTGAGGTTGGTGATCTGCAAACAACACAGGGGACTCACCTGCACGTGCGCACGGGGCCTGGCAGGCCTCGGCGCTCTCACCGTCTCCTGGCTCCTCTGGTCTGGAGGAGCGCAGACTCGCGTCTCTGACTCACCCCTGGCGGCCTGAGCTGGACACCTGGGCCATGACACGCTGCAGCCCAGAGCCGGCCACTTACCTGCCCGCCTCTGCAGGATGTGGCGCAGGGGCACGGGCCGGAGGTGGGCTCGCAAACACAGCCCCCGCCTGGCGGTCGGAGCCCAGAGCCCCGTGGCCGTCTCCCTCCCTGGCCCGGCTGCTCCCTCCTGCTGACCGCCCAGGGGAGGTCCGGGAGGCAAGGGCCAGCCTCCGCTGCCGACGAAGGGCAGCGGGTCAGCCTCGGAAGCCCCCAGGTGGCAGGCAAGAGGGAGGAGGCGGGCGGGAGGACCCAGGGACATCCTCCGGGTTCTCCGTGCCCACTGCCACCGACACCCGCAACGACCCAGGTTTCCGCCATGCGCGAGGCCCACCGTGCATGAACACTAGAGCCTGGTCCAGGGTGGACCCCGGCTACTTACAACTTGGCCAGCATCTCCACTCTGGCCCGGACGTTCATGATCTAGAAAGACCGAGATGGTTAGGGGGCTGGGTGGGTGGCCGAGGCTTCGGCGCCCCGCGTGCTCAGGGCCAGCCTGGTCCAAGCTCCGGGGAACCCCTGTGCACACGTGTGTCAGGGCCTGCTCTCCCGGCTCAGCACGAGCGGGGCCAGTCTGGACCCTCTGAAGCCCATTTCCAAAGCTGGCTGGGAGCACGGGCACAGAGCGTGGTGCCCCCTCAGCTGGCTGCCGGGGAGTGTTCTCCCCCAGAGGGAGGTGGAGAAATACAGTGCAGGAGGACCAGGCAACCTGCCCAAGAGCCCCGGGCTCCCGGGGAGGCAGGACTCCATCAGTCAGCACTGCTCACCCACACCCTCCGTCTCAGGGGCCAGCGGGAGAGGGGCCCTGAGAGCGGACGATCCTCCCGGGGGAACAGCGGAGGCTGGAGGGAAGGGTCTGTCTCGGGTCTATCATCAGGGTCCGTACCCAGCCCCATCCCAGGCCCGTGCTGACGCCGAGGGGAGTGTCCACCCAGGGCTGCCGACCTGAGCTGTGACTCCAGGGAGGGGGAGGCACCGCCCAGGCCCCCTCCCCAGCTCTGAGTCCCCAGGGCTGGCCTGGCCGGAACTTGGGTTTGCAGAGGAGTCAGGGTGAGGTGGAACCCCCGCCCCAGAGGAACTCATTGTCCCCCTGGCGGGCTCAGGACACTGGGTCTCCAGACCCCTGCTCCCGGACAAGGACACCGCTCCACCGCACCCCCCACCGGCCGTAAGCGCCGTCCTGACGTGAGGCCGGCCTGGAGGGCCCCGGGCAGGGCCCCCCGCAGGGCAGGGGCCTCGGTCGAGGTCCGGCGATGCGGGCGCCCACCAGCTGGCAAGGCCAGGGACACGACACTCACGTCGTATTTCTGACGCTTCAGCTTCTCTCCATACTCAAACTTGTCCGTCTCCAGCTTGTACAAGGTGTCCCAGAGCTCCTTGGCCTTGTCCCTGGGGGCAGCCATGGGTGAGGGACTGGTGGGTCAGCCCCGCCCGGCAGGAGGGCCGGGCGCCGCCCCCCCGGGCAGGTCCTCACCTGAGCTTGTCCTCGCTGAGGTGGTCGATGTTGAGGGGCTTCCTCCGCTCAGCCAGGACCTTCTTCTTCATCTCGCGGGCTGTCTGCTTCTTGCCCCGCTTCTGGTCTGCCTGGGGGGACACGGAGGGGCGCGTCGAGCCGGCTCGGGCCGCGGCGGGGTGCTCAGCCCGTGCCCGCGCTCACCTTGGCCAGGTAGCTGCTGTAGTTGGCGCCCATGGAGGACAGAGCCTTCTTTTTCTTCAGGTCGTCCTCCGCCCGCCTCTTGGCGTCCTCTTCTTCCCGCCGCGCCTTCTCCTCCTGCGGGCACAGCCCACCCCCAGCCAAGACCTCGGCACAGGCGTCGGGCGCCTGCTCGGGCCTGGAACCTTCCGGAAGGCCCTGGTCCCTGTTGGGCCCACCCTCTCGCGGGGGTTCTGCGGGGCAGGGGGGACCTGGCTGACGGCCTGGGCTCCTAGGCCAGTGTCAAGGGGATTGTCAGAAAGGTCTGGGAGCCGGGGCTCCTGAGGCGGGCGGCTGGGGGCCGCACTGGGGGCCGGGCTGGGGGCTGGGGGGCGTCTCACCGCCAGTCTGTTCTGGCGCTCACGCTCCTTCTCCGCCCGGATCCTCTGCTGCTCGGCTCTCTCTGCTCGGCGCTTCTCCTGCGGCCGGAGGGGAGCGGGTCAGCCCGGCCTGGCCCTCCCCTGGACCCCCGGCCACAGCCTCCAGCCAGAGCTGCAGGCCTGGACTCACGATTCTCTCCTTGAGGGCGACCAGCTCCTCCTCCTCCTTCTTCCGAGCCTCGAAGTGGCTGTCGATGAGAGCCTGGAGCTCCATGAGGTCTTTGTTCTGGCGCTTCTTCTGGATGTCCTGTGGGGACAGGCCCATCACACCCGCTCTCCTCTCGAACCGCAGGCTGCCTGCTCCCTCAGCCATGGGGTCAGACTGCTACCCCCCTTGTGGCTGAGTCCAGGCCATGCAGAGCCCTGAGGGCAGTGAGCACCCCTGGGATGGACTCCTCTGACTGGGCCTCGTTGTTATGCCCAGAGATGCCTGGGTGGGTTGGACAGAAAGGAAATGGGGGAACGAGGTAGTCTGTTGGATACACAGATGGATGGGTGGGTAAATGGGTGTAACAGTGAGTGGGGGCATGATGAGTGAGTAGATGGGGGATGGATGGATGAGTGGGGAGTGGGCGGATGGATGGGAGGATGCACAGATGGATGATGGATAGCTGGGTGGGTGACTGGATGGATGGGGAGAGCCGGGGAGATGGGTGGATGGGTGAGTGGGGAGGAGGTGTTATTCCTGGATGGGTTCCCTCTGATGCAGGAATGGATCACAGCAAGAGTGCATGGAACCAGGAGGTCCCAGCTCTGGCTGTCCTAGAGGACGCACCCTCCTCAGGCTTAGCCTGGAGCCAAAGGCTGTAGGCCTGGGGAGATTGTAAACCTAGGTCCCGTAAACTCACATCGAAGTCGACTTTCTCCCCTTCCGGGATCTTGGGAGCAGTGAGTCTGAAGAAGAGAGAGAGGCTCATGAGTACGGGTGAGCAGGTCCCCATCAGGACGGTGGGCTGGACCCAACCTGGCCTGGCCCCAGGCTGGCCCTCCTGCCCTTCACCCTGGCACCCAGTTGAGGGCACATGGCCTGACCTTGTTCTTGTCAAATATATAGCCCACTGTCCCCAGAGTGGTTTGACCCTTCTAGAAGTTTATAACCTCTTAGCGTCAGCCTGTCTTGCCCACTCCTGGGCCTCTTAAGGGCTGCTTCACCCCTGCTCACCCAGGAAGGGTGACCTTGCTCTCTTTCTCAAACAAAAGAAGGCAAGGCAGTCACCACAGACCCTTCTGGGGTCTTTGGCCTCTGTGGTCAGGAACGGCCGTCTCGGCTGACCCTTTGCGTTTCCCTGGTCCCTCTTTGACCTTTCTTTCTGGGGCTCCAGAGGAGGGGGTGCTGGGCAGAACGCACGTCGTGTGGAGAAGAAAGGAGATCCCTCCCGAATCCCTCCGGCCGTGACTCCCCCTTCCCCCATACATCTCAGACGGACCACAGAGTTAAATCAACAACAGAAACAAGAGCTTCTTCAAAAAAGAAGAGTGGAACTGAACGTAGATCGGCATGCTGGCGAGGGAAGCGATTTTCTGAGCTCAGAAGGTCCCACTCAGGCAAAGATGGCCAGAGCAGTCCATGCAAATGAAAAACTTATGGAAAAAGGCACAACGTGAAAGGGGGGGAAAACCAGACTAGAAAAATATTTTCAGCAAATACAGAGAAGACTTATATCCTTATGCAAACCGATGATTAAGAAAACATAGAGACGCCCCCGCCGTTAGATAAATGGGCAGAGGGTGAACGCTAGCAGCTCCCCGAGAAGAAAGACCACCAGTCAACACACGTGGGAGAGGCTCCCGAGCCATCAGAGGAATGTGAACAAAAACAAGCCAGAGAGGCCGTTTCTCATCCACCCGTCAGAGGCCCCGTGTGCAGGCACGTCGCGGGCCCTGGGCATGTGGTGTGGAGACCGCGCTGGCGGCCCTCGTGGAAGCCTTTTGGCAGAGGACATCAAAAGCCTTAAGAACGTTCCTACTCTTTGACCCAGTAATTCCATTCTGGGAATGCGGCCTAGGGAAATAACCCGAAAGACAGAAAATGCTTTCCACCCAGCGTTATTTATGATAGTAAAATATTGGGGAAAGCCTTAATATCCTGCAATAGAGGAATGGTTAGGAAAATTATGGTTTGTCCAATTGATGGAATATTATGTGGCCATTCAAAATATTTAAGAAGACTATGTAAAAACATGGAAAAATACTTAGGACACAGCGCTGCATTTTAGAAAAGCAGAATTCAAGGCTGTATAGACAAGACGATGTTTGAAAAACAGCTCAGAGTTTCAAACCTTTTTTCCAAGTCCTATGCATGGAAAAAGAGCAGGAAGAAATAAGCCTTTTTATTTCTTTCTCCTCTTTTCCGCAGTCTGGCTGGCGGGGTGGGAGAGTTATAGATGATTTTTTTTTTCATTGGACTTTTACGTATTTTCCAAATTTTCTTTAATGAGGTGTTTTATTTTCATAATGAAAACACAAACATTTTTTTAAAACTAGAAAATATCTTGTGACCCGGCAGCTTTCTTTAAAATTGCTGAAAAATAAAGTGTAACGGATGGAAATGTGCTGGCTACACACTCGCATATTTCCAGCCCTCTGTGCAGAGTCCGCAGGGCTCCCCTAAGTGGGAGCGAGCACTTGGCCTGTGCTCACAGGCTCTGACACGCCTTCCCCCGCAGAGCAAAGGAGGCACGTGTCCCCCGAGGACGGGGGGTGAATCACGTACGAGGGCCGTGGGCTCGCACGTACTTATCAGAAACAGAAAATCAGTAATGCCAGATTAAAACAAGAAACCTCTGAACCACTAGCACGCGGGCCAAATGAGTGAAAGTCTCTTTGAACCAGGATGAAGCTTCCCCGGGGGCTCAAGGCCCCCACGAAGGGGAAGATCGGGGCTCCGGTCAAGATTTTGCTCCCAGGCGGGTTTCAAGGCCGAAAGCCTCCCTCCCAGCACCCCACCATTCGTATTGGGGGCCCCGGGAGATGCAGGGGTCAGGGTGGCCAGGAGGGTGGGCGTCAGAAAGTGCCACAGGGGTTCCATGGGGCCCCCCTCTCTCTGCCCCGACTCCACCATCTTCCTGCCTCCTTCCTTCCTCT
Organism: Capreolus pygargus; assembly: GCA_012922965.1. Taxonomy (NCBI): domain Eukaryota; kingdom Metazoa; phylum Chordata; class Mammalia; order Artiodactyla; family Cervidae; genus Capreolus; species Capreolus pygargus. The sequence continues at coordinate 246,141 of SNSB01003920.1, read as the reverse complement.
GCCCAGCGCCTCCTCCTGCAGGAAGCCATCTTCGTCTGCTCTGCATGGCCCGGGGCATGGACTGGGCCTCCAGAGTCCGTCCCTACGCGTCCCCGGGGTGAAGCCCCAGGGCAGGTGTGAGCCCCGCCCGGAGGAGTGCACCACTGCCCCGCTGCCCCGTTCCCCGGGCGAGCCTCGCCTAGAATCCAGGACCCCGAATTCAGGAGCAAAGGCGTGGCTGTGGCCCCTTGAGGGTTTGGGTCCGCAGGGCCCGGCGAGCTTCGCGGCCCCATCTGAGCCGGGCCCCCAGGCCTCACAGGCTCCCCTCACCCGCCCAGCATCCAGCCCGGCCCAGCCCTGCACTCACCTGGGTCTCGGCTTCTCCTCTGGTGAGCAGGGCACCGGTGGGGGTAGAGAGGAGAGGGGAGGCCAGGTGAGAGGGAGCCCGCCGGTCCCCGCGCACCTGATCGGTCCGCCCTGCCAGTGGACCCGCCCTCCCACCCACCAGGGGCCGGGGACTTGCCCCCACCGGGGCCCGCAGGAGTCCCTGTGGGCTCTGAGGAGGAGAATGGGTGCAGGGCTCAGGGCAGGGGGCGCGGAGAGAAGGGGAGAAGGGGTCCCGGGATGCCACGCCCTCGGGGCAGAGACAAGGCTAAGGCTGGGGGCCCGGGTGGAGGACACGTCTTCCTGCCCGCCTCCTGATGTGCCTGCTGACCCCCTGGTGTCCGTGTGGGGCGATGTGAAGCTCAGGACACAGCTAAGCCCTGCGGCAGACGCAGCTCGAAGCAGCAAGACCCGGCCCTCGGAGGCCCCGGCGTCAGAAGCGGAGGACGGACGGGTGGGCAGGCGGCCGAGCCAGAGGCACTGAGAGCCCTGGAGATGGACCCGGGCGGGCAGGCGGGCCTCTCTGCCAGGGTCTGTGCAGACCGCGCGGGCACCACGTGCGGCCAGGGGCCCGGCCTTACCTGCCTGGTCCTCCCAGTCCTCCTGCTCCGCGTCTTCAGGCGAAAGCGCACATGCAAGAGAAAGCGGTGGGCACGGGCGCGGGCTGGGGGCGGGCCAGCCAGGGCACAGCTGAGCCCGCGCCCCCCGGGCGGGCGCTGGCCTGGACCCCACTGCTGACCCCTTCTGAAAGCTGCAGTGCTTCTGTCCGGGAGGGTCAGAAGAGCTAGCTGCAGGGCCAGGATGCCCGGGGAGACTGCCCCCCGCCCCAGAAGGCCGGCGGTGGCTGGAGGGGCCGCTGAGGGCCTGTGGGCGATGGCTGCAGGCTTCCTTAAGCCTTTCCACTGGGGGTGGCCTCCCTAGAAGAAAAGCTATGGGAAACCTAGACCCTGATGCTGGTCCAGACTGAAGGCAAGAAAAGGGGTGACAGAGGATGAGATGTCTGGGTGGCATCACCGACTCCGCGGACGTGACTGTGAGCAAGGTCGGACATGCCTGAGTGACTGAGCCTCAGTGACCAGGGCTGGGTGGCTCTGGGGGCCTGACTCCTGGATTTCGTTGGGTTGAAACCCAGGGGTTTTCAAACAAGGAGGCTGATAACATCTCCTGGGACCTCAGACCTGCGGAAGCCTGGCTAGTTGAGGTCCCAAGCCGAGGGGACGAGAGCACCGAGGCTGAGCCCCGAGGGGCGGGGGAGCCTGGATCAGCTTGGCCATGAGGGCCTGCCCCTGTTCCCAGGCCTTTGGTGGCGGGGACAGCGCTGTTCACGTCTGTCTGAGCTGCCGGGGCGGGAGGGCTATGGTCAGGGTCTCCCCTGGCAAATCCCTGGGTTGCTTAGCAACCAGCCCCCACTCGCACAAACAGCCTCCTGCGCCTGCTGGGGCTGCTCAGCTTTCAGGTGGGCCTGACGTCACTGCCCCCCACCCCCAGCACCTGGTGGGGGGCTGGGAGGGGGGCAGGGAGCAGGGGGAGGCAAAGCACCACGCGGCAAAGCTCCCAGGCGGCGGGCGAGCGGGAAGCAACCTGGCATCCCCAGCCCGTCTGTCTGTCTGTCTGTCTGTCGGCCCCAGGGCTGGCTCCGGGGTGACTGAGTGACCTCCTGACCCCCACATCCCCTCCAGGCCCAGTGTCCATCCCCTGACCTCAGGCCCAGCCAGCCCCTCTGTCCTGCAGGTGGTCTCGCTGAGGCCCGGGATGGGAAGGCAGCTTGGAGCCTGCACTCTGGGTGCAGGCCCCACGGGAGGCCCTCTGCGGCCCCACGAGGGCCGTGTGAAGGTGGGGGGCTCTGACTTGGGCCCCAATGGTCCCACCCAGGGGGCCGCAGCACTTCCAGGCCCCTGGGCCCCCGCTGCGGCCTCAGCCTGACTTTCTGCTTCACCCACTTGCCTTCCCACCCTTCCCGTCCCCTCCGTGACTTCTCCGCTCTGCCTTCCTTGCTGTCTGGGGCCCTGCCTCTGCCCCCTGCCCTTCTCCACCTAGCCTGGTGGGTCCCGGGGGTCCCAGTGGACCCCAGTGCCATCCTCCCAGCACCCCTCTCCAAGGCCCTTCGAGGCTGGCCACCCCCACCTTCCTGTGGCAACCCGGGCGGGGCCTCACCCCCTCAGCCCCGAATGCTCGCTGCCTGTGGGCTGGCTGACACACAGCCACCCTCCCCATCCCCGGCCTAAGTGTCCCACCCCGTGCCCAGCCCTCGGGACGGTGGCAGGGCGAGTCAGGCAGGAGTGGCGGAGCTCAGGCCTCAGCACGGGGGGTGAGCCTACCTTCCTGGACTTCCTCTGTAGAAGCGGCACCGTGGGGGGGGGGGGGGGGAGCCCCCCGGGAACCCCGGGGGGCGGCGGGGGGGGGGCGGCGGGCAAGCAGGTGAGTGGGTTACGTGGCCCCTCTCGTTCCTGGTCGGCCAGGCTGCGGCTCACACCCACACACACCCCGTGTGCACACGCGCCCACACGGGACTGGAGCCATGGCACATACCTGGTTCATGAACTTCATGGACTAAGGAGGGCCATGGAGCAAGAGGCAACACGCGGGTCAGAGGTCAAAGGAGCAAGGATCCCAGGTTAATGGAAACAGCCGGTCGCCACAGGAGGGTCAGTGGCCGAGGCCGGGGGGTGGGAAGTGTGTGGGGAGTGAGCGAGACAAGGTCAGTGTCGGCCGGGGCAGCGCCCCCCAGTCCTGTCCCTGCCTGCACGCCGGGCTTCGCTTCTCTCGGGACACCCCTGCTGCTTGAGGGGCCACCGGGGCCCTGCCTCGCTTGGCCGCCCCCGCCGCCGCTTCCCGTCTCCTTCAGGCCCCCGAGGACTTCCACGGGGCAGGGCTGTGGCCTGGAGGGTGGCCCCCGGGGCCTGGAAGGGAAGCTTCCTGCCGGCCCAAGGCCAAGGCACCCGCTGCCTTCTCTCTCTGGGCCCACGGAGCAGCCTGGGTGTTGGGCACCAGCTCTCAGCTGCCCTGACTCCTGCGCCAACCCCAGGTTTCCCTACCTCCCACTGCCCAGTCCCGCCCCTGATGGGAGGGAGCTCCCGGGGGCAGGCTGGAGGGGGCCCACAGGGGGCACTGCTGCCTGGCGGGGGCACAGGCCACAGGGGCTGTTCCACCATTGCCCCGGGCCCCCCGAGACCCCTGCGGAGGGGCCAGGTGCCAGGGACTCTCAGGTGCCCACCCTGGGGCAGGAGGCTGGCTTCAGGGATGCCCCGGGGCAGCTGGGTCTCATGTGGCCCCACGGTCTCCCCGCTGACCTGCCCTCCCTGGGCTAGGGGGTGGCTGGGCCCGTGTTGGGGGCGTAGTGCTGGCCCTCGGGGGGCCGGCCGCTCAGGTCAAGCATTGGCCGCGGTTAGTGGGTTATGGGGTGGCCACATGTGGGGGCCCCTTGGCTGGCTGGCACCTCGCCGCCCCCCCCCCCAAGGTGCCACAGCCAGCCCCGGGCCCCACATGGGGATCAGAAGTCCTGCGTCCGCATACCTTCCTCGTGGACCTCAGGGACTTCTGCAGGCGGGGGGGGCGCTGGGGGAGCAGGGCCGAAGGAGAGACGAGAGGTTAGGCCGGGAGCGCACTGCACGCCCTTAGAGGGTGGGGCACGCGGGGTCGCGGGAGGGTTGGGGTCACGGGACAGAGGCTGGGGGCCGGGGTCTTGGACCCCACTTACCTTCTTCCTGGGCCTCTTCTGTGGTGGGAACCAGGGGGAGCAGGAGGGAGAGAGGGAATACGACAGTCGTTAGTGGGCCGAGCGTGGGGCGGCCGGGAAGGGAGGCTCCCCGGGTGGGGGCCATGGGCACCAGGGAGGCTGGCGGGCATTGCGGACCCGCAGGGCCTCTGTGGTGCAGCCTGCTCTGGGTCCTGGGGGTCCTGCCCTCCCCTGTCCTTGGGGAGTGGACTGAGGTGTCTCTGCGTCGCTAAGTAACCTGGCCCTGAAGGTACTGGAGGTGGGGACAGGTGTTAGGGGAAAACCTGGACGCGGTGGGCTGGCGTCCTCGGGGGGCCCCGTGGCGGAGGCAGGCATTGGAGGAGCCCACTCGCGGGACCTGCCAACGCGCCCCATGGACCCCCCGGGAAGGCACCGCCTGGGACCACGCTTTCCTCTCAGAAAGAAGCCTCTCCACCTTTTCAGCAGAAAAAAGAAGAGCTTTGCTCACGTTGTTAGGGTAGCCAAGTGTTTTCAAAATATTTTCAAAACCTAGCGCCCAGAACAGCCCACAGGAGAGCCGGCCCAGCGGAGCTCGGGAGAGCCTGGCTGCGGCTGAGTGGGGCCCAGGGGCACCCGTCGGGCCTGCAGACCACCCTGCACACCCTTCCTGGGGCCGGGCTCTGCGCTTGCCGGGAGGGGTCTCCTGACCCACCTGGGGGTCCCCGCTCCCAGAGAGAGGGAGAGGGGGAGAGGCTGGGAGAGACGGAGACATAGAGATGGAGATAGAGAGAGAGAGAGAGACAGAGAGACAGAGACAGAGAGACAAAGAGAGACAGACGGGGACAATCCGAGAGTGAGGGGCGGGTGGGCGGCACACCAGACTTGCTATTAATGAGGTGAGTGTCTTCATGACCAAATTCCAGCTAACCTCACACGCCAGGGGTACCGTGAGATTATTATGTATAAATGATACATAATAATACAGAAGTATTAATGAGCAATTAATGAGCGCCTCTCGATGGAGGGAAGAGGCTGCTGTTAGGGGTGCAGGGGGTGGGGAGTGATGGCCACGGAGGTGGACGGTTAATGGGTGAGCTGGGGGGCCTGGGGGCGCCTCCATTACCTTCCTCCTCGTACTCCTCTGCAAGGGGGCAGAACAAAGGAGAGGAAGTGGTTAGAGGGTGGCGGGGGCCAGCCTGCCCGGCGCCCGCTGTCAGGCTCGTGGGCAGGGGTCTGGGCCTCAAAGGCCTGGTCCCGCAGTGGAAGCATGCTCCCCACCCTGCAAGCAGGGTGTCACGGGGCAGGGTGTCCACGGGCTGGGCTAGGGACCTGTCCTTTGAGAAGAGGCACGGGGGCAGGGGTGGGGGCCCTTTTGCAGAGGGGCATCCACACGCCTGTGGCTTCCCGGGGGCTCCCCGGGCGAGGCGCTGGCTGCAGATGGAGGGCCCCGTCCCACCTGGGCTTTCTGTCTAGAGCCGATGCAGGGAGAGTCTGGCGTCCACACTTACCCTCCACGTGCTCACTGTGGGGAGAGGGGCAAGGGTGAGGGGTCGATTCTTGGCGGGGTGGGGGGGATCTCCTCTGGCCTCTGAGCACGCGAGGTCCAGGGGTCTGGAAGCGGGCGGGTACTCACACTTCCTCGTCCGACATGGCGGCTGGGTGCTTTCTGCGGGGGGTGGGGAGAGACGGGGCGAGAGTGAGGAGCTGCCCTGGCCTCGAGGTGCAGGAATGTGGGGGGTGGGCTCAGCGAGCTGACTGTGGGGGGCCGTCATTGCACAGAGGTTGAGGGCCAGCTCCCTGGCCTGGGCGGGCCGGGCCTGCGCGGGGCCTCCTCGGCAGGCTGCCTTGCTTCCTCTGAGGCCCCAGGCCCCCAGCCCTCTTCGCCCCAGATCCAATCCCCCTCCGCCCCCCTTCCGGACCTGGCTCCGGTCTGCAGCCTGGAATCCTGGAGCTGGGCGGGAGCTGGGAGGTGGTGGCTGGGCCGAAACGCTCTCTGCAGCGTTCCCCAAGGAGGATCATCCAGAAAGCATGCGGCTGAGCAGGCCAGGGCGGGGGGCCCTTCCTGGCAGCTCCAGGCCCCCGCGAGGCCCTGCTGAGTTTGCTCAAAACATCCCTCTTGGTGGTCTCTGCTCTTGGGTCTAGATAGTGGGCCTGGAGGGGAGGGGGCTCCCAGGGAGCCTCTGAATTACAGAGCTTGGCTCCTCAAAATGGGCACCGTGGACCTTCCCTGGCCTTCCCACATACCGTGCCCACAAGGCCCGCTCCTCAGGAACGAGCCACGCTCCTTTCTCCCACTCATGGTTTCCCATGAGGGTGCTGCGTCCTCTGATGGGGGCACCCGGGGATTCCTTGGGGTCGCTCATGACCCTCTGCGGAGCCCTTTTCCAAAATCACAAGAGAGCACGAGGCATCCATTCCCTCCCTTCTCCCCGTTGCCCCAGCAGGCTGATCCCTGAGCTCACCGGGATGGGTCTGGTTTGTTTCTGAGTGTCCACGTGGCCACCCCCCTCCCCAGCCTGGTGCCCCTGCCAGGCCCACACGCCCTCTGAGAACCAAGCGAACGGCCCCATTCCTCCTCAGCCTGCTTTCCCAGGCCCCAAAGATGTTCTTGAATTTGTCAACGTCTGCAAAGAAGCTCTTGCCCGGGCCTGGCTGCGTGCGTCCAGGTGCGGCCGGCTCTGGGCCAGCACGCTCGGGGACCATCTCTCCGTGAGCTGGCCCCTGTGCAGGCCTGAGGCAGCCGGGGCCTGGGAACGCACGGGGCAGCTGCATCAGAATGTTGGCCCGAGGTTTTGAAAAACAGAGTTCACGACAACGCTACAGCCCACTTGAAGACAATCGCTCTGGTCCCCCCGGGAGCTTTGTATAAGAAAAACACAAGTTCATCATCGAAAAATGCATTTACATCGCATTGCTAAGGTGGGAACAGTTTTCCGAAGCCTCTGTCAAGAATGTTAATTTTCCCAAAGCAATTTAAGCTCCATGCAAAATTAACCAGCGGATGGATCTCAGCTAACCCCCTCCAGGAAGCCAAGCAGCGCTTCCCAAGCCTGCTCTCCCTTCCTGGGGCCCTGCTGCCTCCTCAAGTCACAGCCTCCTGCTTCATCCAGCACGCGGCTCCCACAGCCCCCCGTGGGCCCCCACCCCACCCAGGATGCCATCACCCCTGGCTGTGCCCACCTCTCCCCCTGGCAGCGCCTGACACCTGTCACCGCCTTGAGAGGGGTGGTCATGGCCGGAGTCCAGGGTGGGTTATTTTTAAGGAGTCAGTGGCAGCTGAGACGTCCAGAAATAGGCACCCAGATTAGCCAAGACACCTCTGCCCAGAAACCCAAGATGGTGGGAGGGGGGCTGAGAACAGCCTCTGGCTCAGGGCTTGGCCCGCCCACCGCCCCCTCCTCCCGTAAGCTCCCCTGCAGGCCTCCATGCCCTCTTGTCTCTGGGCCGGAGGACTCTGCCCTGCACCCCCGGGAAGGGTGCCCACCCCCCAAACAGGGAAACTGAGGGCCCTCGGGGCCCCTGCTCCCCCGCCCAGTGAAGGCCTGGGGACGACGCCTGCGTGGCTCCTCTGCGCCCGCCCCCCGCCGCGGGGAGGGGCCCGGGTGGGCTGCGCTTGGGGGCAGGGTGGCACCGAGGCGGCCGAGAAGGAAGCCAGCTGTCCGTCTCGCGTCCTGCCCTCAGAGGGCCATTGTGAAACGGCCTCCGAGGTCACTGCTCCTCGGGACCCCTCCTCCTCCTTCCTTCCCAGTGACAAGGGGTGCTGTGGGCCGGGAGCAGGAGGCCCTGCCCCTCGCTCGCTGTGGGACCCTGACCCTCTCCCGTGACCCCTGGGGCCCCGCCGTCCCGTGTGGCCGTGGCTCCCCAGCCGTCTCCTCCCAGAATGGTCTAGGGCGCCAGAAAGGTTGCTGCCTAGCAAGGGTGCCCCATCCCCTGACGTCAGAAGGATGGCTGGGCCCCGGCCCCGGGGGCACAGGAAAGGCGGGGGGGCAGGGGACGCGGCTGGGGAGCTCAGGCCGGGCCTCCTGGGAGCACGTGTTTCTCTGCCCGGGCCGAGGCGGGCGGGCAGGACAGACGCCGGCTGCCCACTGCTCCCTCTGCCCCGGCCCGCGTCCCGTCTGCTCCTGGCCGGACCACCGGGTGCTCACTCCCAGGCTGCTGGGGCCCCGGCCGCCCCCTTGCACAGACCCGCTCTGCAGGGCGTCACGCAGCCCCCAGCCTCACTTTCGTCTTTACGGACGGCGGCCCTGGGGGCACTGGCCCCTGGCCGAGAGCCTCAGCCTCTGAGGGAACGCTGGCCGAGGCCAAGTGGCCAGCAGCGGTCCCCGGCAGTGGTGGCCTTGCAGCCCTGGACAGAGCCCCTCCTGGCCTCGTCACCCCACATGCTCAGCTCTCTCCAGCTGCCTTCCCCGGGAGCACCCCCCGGCCTTCCAGGGGCCCCCTTCTTCCTCCCTCTTGATCGGCCCAGGGCTCGGGCATAAAACAGCTTCTTCCCCACCCCGTGTTCAGAGCACGTGACCCTGGAGTGCTCACATCCCAGACCCTTGAGACCCCGGGGCGGCTTCCTGGCATCTCTGAGATGCTGCCCTTAGAGTGGAGAGGCTGGAAGACCCCGTGCCCACGTCCAGGGACCCCAGGCTGCCAGCACGCAGCAGGCTGGCCCAGGCCCGGGACTGCCCGTGGTTCTACTGACCTGCAGCTGGGTCTGGAGAGACGGGCAGGAGCGCCCTGTGGACAGGACCGGCTCAGGCACTGCCCGCTGACCGCGCACCTCGAGTTATAGCGACACTCGACCTTGCCCGGCAGCCCATTGGCCGGGCCCGGGCGGCCGGGCGCGTGCAGACGGGCGGGGGCCCTGCCCCGAGGCCCCTGACCAAGTATAGGAATAGAAGAGGAGGCTGGAGGAGGGGGCCGCGTCCGAGGAGTCGGGGCGCCCTCCTCCCCCGCAAGTGTCAGCTTCTATTTTTACTCCCCCGACAGCGGGCACATTCTTGATGGGCTGAGGAGGGTGAAGAAGGTGTTGGGTGGCTCTGAGGAGGCAGCCAAGGACTCTCCTTGGGCCTGGCTGGACTGGAGCCCGCAGGGCTGGGGCTCCGACTTCCCGAGCAGCTGCCCCTCCCTCCAAGGAGATGCCCAGGAAGGGGGTCTGCTGTCTGTCCAGCCAGGCCCGGGGCCCGCCCAGCCTCCTCGTTGGAGGGGGTGGCCTGCAGTCTCTGCGCCCTCGGGGGACGGAGGCCCTGTGAGGCCTTGGCCAGGCCCCCAGAGGGTCGGAGCCCATTTAGTGGCCAGACCGGGTTCCCTGGGTCACTCGCTGGGGACACGCAGCATACACGGGCGAGCGGGACGCTAACCCGCGTCTGACCACGCGGGGTCTGGCAGCTCCTGGTGCTGGGGGCCGCACCTCTGCAGTTAGCCCGGGAGCTCCCACCTCGGGGTCCAGACCCTGCAGGCCTCTCTCTGCCCACAGGCTGGGCTCCGCATGCTGCCCACGGCGGGCTCTGCCACTTGCCCATGAAGCCCACTCTTTCTCTTCTCACCAGACCCCAGGCGGCACCATCCAATCGGCAGGCGCCTCGCCCGCGGCCTCCCGCGGTCCCTCGTGGGCCACCGAGGCCACACGCTCCTCTGAGTCTGCCCCTCGGGCAGGGAAGCCGAGATGCAGAGCAGGGCAGAGGGGCCTGAAAGACCCAGAGGCTCGGTGGGGCCGTGCTTGCTCCGAGGACACTGGCCTGACCCAGAGCCGAGGCTGGTGGGCCAGCGGCCAGGCCAGGGGGTGGTCCCCGGCAGACTCGGATGAGGGTCCCGTCCTCCCAAGGCTGAGGGCCAGGGGTGTCAGGACGGCCGCGCTCACACCCCAGCCCTAGAGCCCCCTGGCTCCGCGCCCTGCTCCGGCCCCCCGAGCCTTCTGGAAGGTTTCCCTCAGCACCTCATCCAATTTCTGCAAGCCGGAGATAAGGCGTGGAGCTCGAGACAGGCAGGGTGGGCCCGCCATCCTCAGCCAGGGCGGATGGAGCCCCCATCCTGTCCACCCTCCCAGCGCTCCTGGGGGTGGGGAGCCCCCGAAGCAAGAGGCGCCAGGCTGTCCTGCCTCCCTCGCGGGGTCTCTGAATCCCTCCTCCGGCCCAGGACCTGGAACAGGCCACACACAGCGCTGACCCTGGGATAACCTGACCAGCTCTATGTCCAGTGAGCTCAGCCGTAAAGACACATCCGCATGAGAGCCCCGGGCTCCTCCTGGGGACCCCCTGCCCCGTCTGCTCCCCACGGTGGGAGCTGACGGCCCTTCTCAGGCAGGCACCCCATGCTCTGCTGACAGTGACCCCGTCCTCCCGGACACAGATGCAGGGAGACTCTGGGGGAGCACAGTAGGGGCTCACGTGTGTCCAGCCCCACCGGCCGCCGGTGCCCGGAGCAGCCGGCCACACCTCGCCCAGGCCTGGGGCATCTTTACCCACGGGGGTCACTCCTCGGCCCTGCAGTGACCGAGCTCAGCCAGCAGAGGAGGGTGGCTGCCCGCTCAGCGGCCTTGGCCCTGGCAGGAGTGCACCCATGAGCGGGCATTGCCAGAGAGCGGGCGCTGAGGTCAGAGGGATGCGGCAGGTTTTATTTTGGGTATCGGCGACCTCCCTCTCGGGGCGCCAGGCCCGGGGTTCAGCAGGACGGCGTCAAGCGGGTGCTGCTGGACCGGCTGCCGGCTGCCCGGGGCCTGTGACAGGTAATCCACACCCCGTGTGCCGGGCTGGGCTGGGAGCAGGGGGCAGGGCTGGGTCCCCCCGGGCCTGGGGATCTGGGCTGGAGGCACGGACCGGGCGGCCCAGCCCGAGGCTGTAGCAAGGGAATGACCTGAGCCCCAGGAAGAGTTTGAGGGCTGACGGGGCAGGGCCTCGGCCTAGGGACAGAGTATGGGGGGCTGGGGTGGGCTTCTCAAGCCTGCAAAGCTGAGCTGAGCCACGGAGCAGGAGGAGGCTGTGGGGGGGGGCACCCCCTCAGGTTCCTGCAGGGTTGACGCCCAGGGGGCGGGGGAGGGCAGGGGCCCCCGCGTATGCATGGTTGGGGGTGGCGGGGCCCAGAGACCTTGAACTGCACCTGGCAGCCCTGAGCTGACCTGGGCGCCCACTCCAGCACCGGTCTGAGCTCCCAGTCAGCCCAGCCCGCGAGCTCAGGCTCTGCCAGGCCCCAGATAGAAGCCGCTGACACAGCACTTTGGGGTGAGCCCGTCCCAGCCTGGGTGGCCACCACCACACACCCTGAGCGCTTCTGCGGGCTCCGCAGTGGGTCGCTGGTTTGTGCTGTGTGGGGCTGGCATCCGCTCCTGTAGCTGGGGAGCAGGGGGCTGCCTGGGGGTGGGGGGCACTGAGGCAGTCAAGACGGAGGGCAGAGTGCCAGAGCCCAGGCGGTGGCCCCCGAGCCTCTCGACCTCTGTGGTGGGCAGGCCCTGACCCCAGGTTCTGCAAGGCGGGGGCTCAATGCTGCCGCAGCAGAGGAAACAGGCCCTGGAGTCCTGTCCCTGAGGCCAGGACCCTGAGAGGGGCTGGGCTGGGTGCGGGCTGAGTGACCGGCTGCTTCTCCTGCCCTGCCCCGTCCACCGCTCGGCCTTCGGGGCCCCACTCGCTGCCCAGTGGCCCAGGGGCTGCCTCTGCCTGTGGCCCTCAGCTACCGTCCCGTCCGGTCGGATGGACGAGAAGCCCTCCTCCCCTAGGAGATGCCCCCCAGCTGGCGGGCACAGCCCTGGACGCCCCCGTGGAGGGGCCGCGGGCGACAGACCATGTGTTGTGCCCAGTCTCTAGCACCCCCGGCCCGCCCGTACTCCTGCTCCCCTTCAGGAGGCCTCAGAAAGCAGGCTCTGAGCAGACCCAGGCCTGGGGCACCAGAGGACCCTGGGGCCTGCTCATCAAAGGGGCTCCCCCAACATGGAGGACAGCAGGGCCCCGAGGTGCAGGGGGTGCTGGCCGGGGGGGGCACACGGGCCAGGGAGGACAGCCCCAGCCTGCCCCCGCCACAGGCCTGTCCGTGCACGTGGTGCAAATCCGTCACCCAAGGGGGCCTCACCTCTCTTGCTGTTTCCACACCAGGCCATCCGCCTACCCATCTCTCCCTCCGTCTATCCATCTGTCCATCAACCTTGTCCCTCCATCCATCCATCCATCCATCCGCCTACCCATCCGGCCCTCCCTCCCCATCCACCCATCCATTCCTCCCTCCATCCATTCATCCATCCACCTACCTCTCCCTC
>SNSB01003920.1:207915-220837 GCA_012922965.1 Capreolus pygargus | reverse complement strand
GGGGGGGACATTATTGGAAAAACAGCCCAGCCCAGCCACAGCGGCCTCCTGGGCCCCGGGAGGGGACGAGCCGGCCTCGGCCGCCAAGTTGGACGTGGCCTCCGTGAGTCACTGGCTCTGAGGAGTGGGGCCGGGGGCTTGGGGCCCAGGGCCCCACAGCTGCGCTCAGAATCGGGCCAAGCAGGGGGACGGGGCTGAGTCAGGGCCCCGGGAGGCTGGAGGGGAGGGGGCCTCTCCAGAAGGGGCTGGAGGGGGTCCAGCAGGGCTCCCTGGCCTCCAGCGCTGCAGTGACCCTCACCCCGAGGACGTCCCCACCGTGCCCGGGTTCCAGGCAGGCCCTGCCCCTGCCTCCTCATCCCCTCTGCTCTGGGGTCTCCAGCTCGGGCCCCCCACCCCAGCGGCTGGTGCGGGATGGGTGAGCCGGCGAGGGGGGCTCACAGCTTCTCCTGCTCTGACTGCTCCGGGGATGGGCTTCCTGCGTCTTCGTCTTGAGCCCGAAGCTGCCGCTCCCTGTCCCGCCGGCGCCGTTCGCAGGCGGCCTCCTCCTCCTCCTCCTCCACACTCCACTGAGCGGCGAGCCTGGGGGCATGAGAAGGGGTCACCCGGGGCCCACGCCCCCGCCTCCCACCCACCCCAGCAGCCCAGCTGGGCACCTCGAGGCCTCAGTTTCCCCGTTTCTAAAGCAGAGAGCAGGAGAGAGGGTCAGGAAGGTGCCTTCGGCCAGTGGAGCTGGCCTCTGAACGTCCACGTGCCTGCTGGTGATGAGGGGCTCACAGTCAGATGGGCCTGGGGAGCCCCAGGGATGGGGCCAGACCCTCCGCCCCTGCCAGCAGCCTGGCTCCCTGGCCCTCATTGCAGCCGGACACTGGCCAGCGCAGCTCTGGCTCCAGGCAAGGCCTGGCGGGCACCTCACCTCCGGCTAAGGTGCGGAGAGCTGCTGTCCCTCCTTCTCCCTGAGTCACGTGACTGTCGGGCACTGGTGGCTGGGCGGGGGTCAGGCCAGAAGCAGCCCAGCCCCTCAGGAGACCATCTTGGGCAGGGGGCGATCAGTCCTGCCTGCCCCCCCACCCCAACGAGAGTAAAAGGCATTGGGAGACGGAGGCCCTGTTAAAGGACACGGGAGGGGCTGCCTTCAGCCAGGGCCTGAGCCCTCAGACCCCCCAGAGCCAGCCTCCACCCCAGAACCCCATGCAGGCTCACTCCAGACCCTGCTGCCCACGAGAAACCGAGGCCCACGTGGAGCCGGGCCCCGGGGAGCTTCCTCCCGCAGGCCTGCTGACCCCCAGCATTGCCAAGGCCCCTCACCCAGGCCACACAAGGAGGCCTGCGCCCGGGTCCCGGGGCCTGGCCACCCCAGCAGCTCTCGAGTGCTGGCGCCCAGCGTGCCGGCCAGCCTGCCTGCCCCAGCTCCCCCAAAGCCAGAGAACAGGGTCCCGGGTCTCCCGAGCCGGGGTCTCAGCGCCTTCCTGCTGTGTCCCCCGCCTGACCCCACAGCCCGCTCCTTCAGAGCCCCGTGCCCTGGCCGGGGTGGGCCGGCTCTGTGGTCTCGGCAGGCCTGCCAACACATGATCTAATCTCTCCTAGGTCTCCCCGGAGCTTCCTAGACAAAAGCCAGGCCCCTCCACAGCCCCAGCTCCAGGCCCACTCCCCCCCGCGGCAGCCGCAGGGGACCCCAGCCGTGCAAACCCAGCCTCCCGCTCAGACCTCGGCGCCCCCCGCCCGCCCACCCCCGTGCCTCAGAAGTGCCTCTGACTCCCCCCCGAGCTCCAGGGAGCCCCTAATCCCCCACACCTGGCCCCATCACGGCTGATGGAGCCAGCCTCCCGCTCCAGGCCTTTGTCGGGGGCTGGGGGCCGTGTCCTGTCTAGGGGGGAAGAGCCTGGGTGATCCTGAGGATGGGGGGACCCAGGGTCTGGGGGTCCTCCCTCCCGTGAGCACCCACAGCCCCCCAGGCCAACGGTGGGAGGCGAGCAGGGCTGGGCAGTGGGACCAGTCCCCCCGCCGTGGCGTGGAGGGGTGTCCACAGCCGTCTCCTGGAGGCACCGGGGCGGGGGGCTTCTCGGAGGGGCGAGACCAGCCGCGGGCCCCCCTCTGCTGTGTGTACACACGCCCGCGGCGTGTTCGTGTGCGGCTGCGTGTGTGCGCGTGGGCCCCGCTGGGGGGTGAGTGCGCCCAGGTGGGGCCCCTCTCAGGCTGTAACTCCAGCCCCCTCCCCGAGCCTCGGGGACCCTTCGCCGGCACAGCTAAGCGCAGAGACCACGCAGACTGCTCACCCAGTCAGGCCGTGTGTCCCGGCCACCAGGCCCCACGCCGCCTGCGCCCAACCCTGGTCCCAGGCCCGCCAGCACGACAGCCTGCCTGCCACACACACACCACACACATGCACACATGGGTGCACACGCCTTCTCCTGAGCCGGCCCTGCGGGCCCACACGGGCACAGGCCCACAGTCACACGCGGGTCCCAGTGCCCCACACTGGGGGTCCGCATGTGGCAGACCCAGGCCTGGGAACCAGGTGAGGGCCAGGTGGCAGGCCCGGCCCGGCCCCCCAGCCCAGCCAGGGTGCCCCAGCGCGTGTTTACTGTTTCCCGCCATCGTCCTGACAACGGCACTGGCCCGAGGCCAAGGCATGTTTTCTGAGAACTGGGCTCCTGAGAAGAGGCCCCTCTGAAGGTCAGGCCTGCTCCCGGCGGTCTGCACGTGACTCCCCAGCTCTCGGGCAGGGGACAGAGTGGGGGACGTGGGGTAGGGGCTCGGGGGGCTCCCCACAGCCCCTGCCGGGGGAGAGGCCACGCTGCCCTGGGCCCTGACCCGGGGCGCGGGCCCCTTCCCTCCGGCCCCCCTCCCTCTGCCCCAGGATGTGAGTCACGGGCTGGGGCCCCTCCCATGACCTCACCCCCTTGCTGTTCCGCAGCTGGGCCATGTTCTGGGAACTGAGAGGGGGGCGGCTCTCCTGGGGTGGGGTGGGGGCCTCTGGCCTGGGAAGGCGCCCCCGGCCGGCGGCCCAGACCCCTTGGCACGCCAAGCGGAGCTGTCAGGATGCTGGCGCGGCCGCCCGTGGCCCTGGCTCAGCCTGCGTGCAGCTGCGAGGGATTTGGTGTTCCTGCACAAACGCAATTATCTCCTTCCTGCGTCTGCTCTGGCTCCGGGCGCGCCCAGGGCTCAGCCCCAGGGGCCGCGGAGCGGGGCTCCGCTCCCCAGCCCGGTCACGCTCCACTGAACAGCCTCGCCCCTCCAGGCGCACGAGCATGTGCAGGCCCCCGTGAGCCAGCTGCGGGTCCCCGTTCTCAGCAGGGGTCCCCAAGTCCAGCGGCTGCCCCCGCTGCCACGTCCACCACCTCGGGGGCCCCTCCTCCCCTTCCTCCACAGCCCCCCGGTCTCCACCAAGGCGCCGGCAGTGCTAGGCCTGCTCTGGTCTCCCCGCCATCCTGACCGCCCTCCTCCCGGCCTGCCTGGCGGCTCCAGAAGGCACGTCAAGCCTCGGTCCTGTCTCAGCTCTGCCCCCTGCAGGCAGCTCCTGCCCCCCCCAACCCCAACACCTTCTGCCCGTCTCCTGGAGCCTAAAGCTCAGCTCAGAGTCCCGGGAAGGACCAGGGCCTCAGCTGGGGGTCTGGGGCCTGAGGAAGAATGGCCAGGCTGGGCCAGGCCGACATGGAGGGCGTTTCCCTCTAGAGACCCGCAGGGCACCCTCCTGACCACTGTCCCCTGGACACCATGGGCGGGAGTCCTGGGGACCTGGGACGGTCAGCCGTGTGCCCGTGACCAGCAAGGCGTCCGGTCCCCTGAAAGGACCTCCCCGCCCCAGGCTTTCGTTCGTCCCGGTGGACGCCACAGAGCAGCCGGTGCCTCGAGTGACCGCAGAGCCCAGTGTGCAGGGACAGTGTGGAAGGACCCAGAGGCCGCTCGGCCCAGCTTCCAGGCTGGGGGACTGCATGCGCCCCCAGCCAGCTGGTCTTAGAGCAGGGGCGGGGCCCAGCCGGGGGGCTCAGGAGGGGCGGGAGGCTGGGCAGCACCGGCGCCCCACGACTCCCTGGGTGCAGTGCAGGCCCCACCAAGGCAGCTCACGGGGGGTCCACGGGGGCCAGGGTGCCGGCCGCCACTCTCCCGTGCCGCAGCAGCGGAGGGCTGAGCCCGGAGCACGGGGGTGGTGCAGGGTGTGGGCGGCCGTCCGGGCGGGGGGCTGGCAGGGGCGGCGGGTAACCGGGCCCCCACCCTCCTGACCGTCCTGGCACGGGCCCAGCCCCTCCTGGCCTCCCCCGACCCCCACCCCCAGCAGCACCTTCCTGGGTGTGTCTGTGCCCGCCTGGGCGCCTTAGACCAGGGAGACACCCCACAGGGCCAGCCCCGCCCCCTGTTCAGGGACACTCAGCAGGTGACCTTGAACTTGGGTCTGGAGGATGAGCAGGGGTCTGTGAGTCGGACCTCGGAGGCTGCGGGAAGAGCAGAGATGGGGTGGGCAGGAGAGCTGAGTGGCCGAGCCTGGGGTGGGAGTGGGGTGTCTGGGGGGCAGTGCCCTTGTCCCTGGGGGCGGGGGTCAGGTGAGCCCACGGCAGCACAGGTGGTGTTGGGCCAGCATTTGGGAAGGAGGCCCAGCTGGGCCGCAGGGAAGGGGCAGACGTGGTGGGGAGCGGACTGCAGGGAGAAGGGACAGGCTCCCGGAGCTCCCCGGAGGGGGGACATGGGAGCCCGGGAGGGGTCAGCCTGGGGGTCGCCTGGGATCTCGGAGAGATAGGGCAGTGGGGAAGGAGGCAGACAGAGTGCCCTGGCCCACCCTGGGATGAGTAACCCCTTCGGCGGCCACGGGAACCAGGAAAGCGACAAGCTGGGGGTACCCAGCTCCCAGTGACTGCGGGCAGTGCCCCTCCTGCTGCCCTCCGGCCACGCCCACCCCACAGGCACCACCAGGGCCTGCTGTCCACAGCTGAGGCCCAGCCAGCAGCGCCAGCCACCACCGGGGGCCTCGGGGTGCTCCCTCTGCTGGGTTGTGGGGTGCCAGCTCTTCCTGACTCTCCCCACGGCTGTACCCCCAACACCGGGAGGCAAGACCCGGAGCAGGACTCAGGGGTGGGGGGCCGGAGTGGTCCGGGCAAGATCGAGTGCAGAGGCTGAGCTGTGGGCCCTGGGAGACTGAGGGTTTCAAGCAGGAGACGGGAAAGCGCTGGCAGGGGCCTGAGGTGGGGAGCCTGCAGCCATCCCCGGCATGACTGAGGGGGCCACAGGGATGCGGAAGGGGGGCTGTTGCCCACCCTGGGGTTAGGGGGGCCCAGGCCTCCTGGAGAGGAGCTGTAGCTCTGCCTCTCTGGCCCTCCTCCCCAAAGCGAGACCCCAGGCCCAACCTCCGGCTCCCCAGCTGTGAAAAGGGGTGCTGACCCCGCTTGGCAAGGTGAGAACAGAGGACAGCCCTGGCCAGGCGGGCCCAGCTCCTGCTCCCCACAGCCGGCACTGCAGCAGACCCGTGTCCCCAAGGAGGAGGCTGCAGTGCCCTCAGAGGTCTGGGCTGCACACCCCACATTCCCCCCTGCACCATGTCGTCTTGGCCCCGTGGGCAGGTCACATCTGGGAAGCCTCCCTGGAGGAGGGGGCCTCAGCTTGCAAACTAGCTTTCCCACAACCACAGAGAGGACGGCACCCCAGAGGTGCAGACTGGGGGTGCAGGAGGGGCTGCTATGTCTCCAGGGCACCCAGCCTGCACCTCTGGGCGTGGGGGTGAGGGGGCACAGCTGCAACCTCTGGGAGCCTGAAGCTCGCAGGAGAGAGGCCAGCCCTGCTGGGGCTCCGCAGCACCCTCGGGCGGCCCAGGGACAGAGAGCGAGCGACCTGCCCTCCCCAGGACCACGGCTGCTCCGGCCTCAAGGGAGTGGAGGGCCCTCCGACCTGGGGACGAGGCCAGAGCAGCCTGTGGACGGGCCCCCTCTCCACTAGCCCAGAGATCCCCCCAGCACTGGCCCCCTCCCCCCGTCCTTGGGCACCGCTGCCTCTCAGAGTCCAGGTGGAGCCTACCTGCCTGTCACCCGCTCATCCTCCAGCAGTGGGGCAGCACGTGGGGGCCTCTCGCTTGGGGGACCCCTGGCTGCCTGCCCACCCGGAGCCCCCGAAGGCTCGGACCCCCTTCTGCATGACTTTCCAGCCAGCCCCTTGGGCAGACCAAGGAGCAGCCACCCCTGACTTAGCCTCCCAGCCCCCAGGGGCCCCTCAGGCCAAGCCCCCACCCCACGCCTCCTCTAGGCCGTCAACCCACTGGGGGCCGTCTCTGCTGGCCCCACTGCCCAGGTCTCAGCAGACTCAGTGCCCACCTGCAGCTGGAGACGTGGCAGGGGTGAGGCTGCAGGGCCTGTGGTCTCCCTGGGAAGGCGGGTGAGGGGACGACAGCCGCTGG
The DNA here is from genome assembly GCA_012922965.1 of Capreolus pygargus. Lineage (NCBI taxonomy): Eukaryota > Metazoa > Chordata > Mammalia > Artiodactyla > Cervidae > Capreolus > Capreolus pygargus. Next base: position 214,461 of record SNSB01003920.1, on the reverse strand, counting down.
CACTGCCCTGGCCTCCCCCCCTGGCCAGGACCCCCAGATGACACCCCAGCATCTGCCACCTGCTCCATCACCTCCCTCGGCCAGTGCAGCCCACCCCCCAGCCTGCCAGGGCCTGCCTCACCACTTCTTTTGCCAGCACTCTATTTTGTCAGGTCCTAGGGACCCAGCGATGGGCGAGATGCCCTCCCTGCCCTGAGAGGGCACAGGAGAGCTCGTGTTGGCTGCGCAGCGTGGCTCCAGGGCCTCAGAAGGGGACCCCTGTTCTGAGCTTCATTTAGGGGGCATCCTCTCGGATGAGGGACCCCCGTGTCTGCGCCCAGCCTGGAGGGACGAGAGGCCGTGATGGGAGGAAGCCCTGTGGGGGGGGTGGCAGCAAATGGACAGTGGCCGCCCGGGAGACACGCCGGGGGTCGCGGGTGCGGCCCTCGGAGCTGGGCCCCCCCAGGCCCCGCCTCTCCCTGCCCATCTTCCCCGGAGCCCAGGGGGAGGCCCACCCCTCCCGGGGGAAGCACGGCCCTGGCACCTCCTGGGGGCTGCTCCCTGGTCCTTGCCCCTCCAGGAGAGAGCGCTGTGGGAGGGGTCTTGTGCCTGTGGCCGGAGCTCCCTGCTCCCACTCCAGCCCCCCATCTGGAGCTGCTTGCCGTTCCTGGGGAGGTGGCTGCCCAGCCGCTGCCCACCCCCTGCGAGCCGGCAGTGCCTGGCCCCGGACTCTGGACAAGACCCCAGCCCCCCTCCATAGCCACTGCCCGCTGTCCTGCTGCCTCGGGCTCCTGCTGAATTCTTACCCCAGACCCAGGACCCGCAGAGCTCCCGGGGGTCCAAGCTCTGACGCTGGTGGGTGGGGGGCACCGCAGGTCAGGCCTGCCCACCACACCACCGTCCCTAGAGCTGCCCAGGCGGGCCAGGCCGACCCCCACCAGCCACCCGAACACCCGAATGGTGAGGGTGTCCTGTCCTGATGGGAATCGGGGCCCCCAGGCTCCCATTGAGGGGCATCTGTGACCTTCCCCGTGGGGGCTTCACCCACCCCGACAGCTTGGCCACACGTGACCCTGGAAGACCCTGCCAAGACTGGGAAGTGGGCACCCGGGCCCTGCGCCTCCGGACCCCAGGCTTGCCCTCGGTGCCCAAGGCTGGCCCCCAGGCTGGGCTCCCGGCGCCCAGCCCGTCGCCTCCCCTGGCACATGCCCTACCTCTCGTGGTGTGGTCCGTGCCCAGCCTCCGTGCCGCGGTGCTCCCACGCCTCTGCCCCCGTCTGCTCTCACCAGCCTGCCCATCGGGGCTAGGGTGGCCCGGCGGGGCTGAGGCCGCTCCTTCCTCTGCCCCGTGCCCCGCGCGCCTGGGTCCCTCCTTTCTCCTCCGAGTCACTGACCGCAGCGCTGCAGGGGCCTGGCCCGGGGCCGAGGCAGCCAGGAGACCTCCCCGGGCGCCCCCGCCCCACCCTTCACACCAGCGAGTCGCCCTGCCCACCCCCACGCCCACACACTGCCTCGGGGGACGGGACTGGGGGGCCGCCCGCCCGCCCGGCACCCCCACCGAGCGGCGGCTCCAGCTGCAGCCCCGGGCCCGGCCCGGTCTCCTCCTGGCGCTGGACAGCCCTCCAGGAGAGCCGGACGCTCCCAAGCCAGCTGGGACTGCCTGGCACAGACCTCGGAGCGCTCACGAGGCCAGGCTCTGGCACGCTCCGGGACACGCGACCGGTGGCTGGCACCGGCTGGAGCCTCTGCCACCCCCTCCCGTCTCCTCCTGCTCGGGACCACAGGTCCAGCTCCCACTCCCCAACGCCCCCAGACGCGACTCTGCCCGCAGGCGATGCTAAGGGGGCTCACGTGCTCGGCAGAGTCCAGGGGTCTGCCTGTCACTTAAACTCAGCTGCCCACCTTGGAGGCAGGCACAGCCTGGCACGGGCCGCCTGTCTGCTCCTGGCTCAGCCTCCCCACAGGGCCCAGGGCGCCAAGCGCCTGCAGCAGAGGGACCCTCTGGCGATGCCTCTGCACTGTCTCTGCCGCCTCAGCCCCTGCCCGGCCCCCAGCCCCTCCTCCAAAGGGCACCTCGGCCCCGACCCTCTCGGGGGGATCATTCAGGGCATGAGGGGGCTTTGCCACCGAACTGGCCCTAATGCACACTTGGTCCTGCCATCCCCACTGCGTGTCCTCTGACCCTGCGGACCCCACGGCCCGTGCCCCTGGGCGAGGGCAAGACCCCACCTCCCTGAGCCTCAGCCTCTCCATCCACGTAGACGGGAGCCTGGGGACAGCCTCTGCCAGCCTGCGGGACCCGCCCTGGTCCTCTGCCCACCAAGGGCTCCGCCGAGAGCTGGGGGCTCCGCCGGGACAGCCCCGTTAGGGGGCAAAGAGACCACTCCACGGGCAAGAACACTGAGGCGCAGACTCATTGGGGGGTCCCACATCCTGGGGAGACACAGCTGGGGTCCCAATTCCACAGGCCCCACTCAGCACCCAGGCAGCCTCATCCCAGGCCAGGAGGCCCCTGGCCGCCGTGCCCTCCCCAGGGTGGGCTTTCCTATCCGTCCCTCCCACTCCCGTCCTGCTCTCACCTGCCTGCCCCCGCCCCTCCTCCCGGGCGGCCAGGGCTGCCCCCACCTCCTGCACTCGGCACACACACTGCCTGGCCCGGGGGCCCGGGACCCCTCGAGCACCCCATCTCCTTTGCGGCCTCCCCGTCCTCTTGCTCACGGCCCTGTCCCCCCACCCCTCCTGTTCCCGCTCACTCCTCCTGTCTTCACGGAGGTCCCGCTGCGCCCCCCCCGCCGGCCTGTCTCTCTGCTCCTGCCTACTCCCGTCACCCAGCAGGACGGGAGCCCTGGGACCGCAGGGCACACAGCACCTGGCTGCAGCTTCACCTCCACGGGCTGAGAACTGCCCTGCAGGTCGTGGGCAGCGGCCAGCGCTCACAGCCCCGTGCCCTCGCCTTCCTGGGAGGGCCGGGGTCTCGTCCCCCTCAGTGGCTGCAGGTGGCCAGGGCCCCACTGCCCCGCCAGTCCACAGGCCACCAGGGTTCTCGTCCTGAACCCTCACCTGCAGGGGGCCAGCCCCCCGCCACCACCCTGCACCAAGCTGCTGCAAGCCCGAGGCGGAGACCCCGGGGGTCGCGTCCCCTCCGGCCATGTCTGGTGCCCAGGAGCCACAGTGAGCTCTCCCGAGGCTCCGTGGGAACGGGGTGCCAGCCCCAGGTGCCCGGCAAGCTGGCCAGCTGCTCTGACCCCAGCGGGTGTGCAGGTCAGGGCTGGAGCCTGGCCTCAGCCTCAGCGCTCTGGGCTCCGGCCCTGATCGCCTGCCCATGGGGCTGGGCCGCTCGCTCACCGTACGCCCTCCTGCCGGCTCGCCCAGGCTCCCGGGGCAGGACTCGCTCTGAGTGGCAGAGCACCCAGACCCACAACAGCACCACCCCCCGGGCACCCAGCCCTTCCAGGGCGGGGGTTGCCCACCCCCAGATGCGGGGTCCTGGGTGGGCTTGAGGCAGCCCCGCCCCGCGGACACTGTGGTTTGCGGGCCTGGCTTCTCCCAGTGCTCTCGGGCCAGCTCGGCAGGCAGTGGCCACGCTCATTGCCCTCTGGCCGCCCCTCAAGGCCTCCTGGGCCAGGCTTCCTCAGGCGGGAGAGCCGGGCACAGGGATGACTGGCACGTCCAAGATGGACATGCGCTGAGCGCGGTGGGCGGCCCACCCCATGGGCCTCCCCGGGCAGACCAGGGCTACCCTGCCCTGTATCAGCTCGGCCCCGCCTTACAAGGCCAGGCCCTGGACGACTTCGTGGCCTGCAGGACGCCCTGAGTCCAGAGTCCTTTGGAAGGGCACGGGGCCAGGGACCGTGGCTGTCCCCGATGGTCCCCTGCACGGGCCAGGCCTGAGATGGGCCTGAGGCGGGCACTAAGATCCCCACGGGCCGCTGGAGGGGGTGGGGTAACTCCCTGCCACCTGGGAAGGGACAGAGCTTGGCATGGGCACAGCGGGGGAGGGGGGTCAGCCCCGGGGTCCCGGCCCGCCAGGCTGAGGCCTCCTGCTGGCTCTCTGGACAGCCTCGCAGCCGCAGCCCAGGATAAACCCGGCCTCACTGAGGATCCGGGTGGATTCAGCTGACAGGCACCCCGGCCACTGCTGGCCCAGCAAAGCCTCCCAGCACCCGTCACAGTGATGAATGGGGCCCTCTGTGCCGCCGGCCCCTCACCGAGGCATCCCGGGTAAAGGGCCAGGGTGACCTGCCTGGCGAGGCGGGCGGCTCCCCGACCCCGAGGGCACCTGCAGCTGGGCACAGCCTCTGTGAGTCTGACTCTGTTGCCCACCAAGGGCGAGGGCCTGCCAGCCAGAGGCTTCTTAGATTCGGAGTGGGGAGTGGCATCCACACAGGTGTGCGGGTGTCAGGGCCCACGCGCACTGGGCCGGGGCCTAGGGGGCGTGCGGGCCTGTGCCCGTCGGCCGCGTGGACAGACTCTCCCTGCCACAGTTTACGAGGGACCTCCCTGCCCCCCGCTCCTGACGGCAGGCGTTCCCAGGGGGTTCGGAGGCAGGCTGCCCTCCGCCCCTGCCCCGGCCGGTCACCCACAGGCCCACCTTTGCCTGTCTGGGTCTGTGGGGCTCATGGCCAGGCCTGCCTTGCCCTCAACCCCGCTGCCCCATCCAAGCTCCAGCAGCACCTCGCATGTCCCGGCTCACCCAGGGCCGCCACTTGGCAATGGGTTTGGGGACGAAGCAAAGCAACACCTGGGTGACAAGTGCACACAGGCAGGCCCGGGGCTCCCCTGGCCTCGCCCCACGCCCCCCCGGCCCCAGTTTCCCCATTTGTTACCTGGCACCGCTGGGCCTCCAGGCCCGGCAGGCACCCCTTCACGCCGGGGCCACAAGCTGGGCACGAGGAATGATGGTGACTCCTCCCAGCTGTCCGGGAGTCCCCCCCGAGACACGCCTGAGGGTGACTGGCACCAGGGAGCCCAGCAGAGCCAGCAATGGGCAGGTGTGAAGCCAGGGCAGGACCCTCGGGGGTCTGCCTGCTCGGCGGGCAAAGTGGGCCCCCGCAAACACTCTGCATGGGCCCGACCCTGGCCTGGCGGCAAGGGGAGAGCGCCATTAACTGTGTCTGCAGAGACCCCGTGAGCCAGAGCGGGGCGGGCCGGGACTCCTGGCAGCGTCTAAGCGGAGCCGACCTGCACACCGCACCCCTGCTCTGTCCTGAGTCAGGGCCGCAGTGGACCTGGGGTGCTGAGGGCCACCCGTCCCCCAGGAGCGAGCAGTCCGCCCAGGGAGCACCATGCTGTCAGAGGAGGCAGGGAGCAGGCCAGCAGCCCTGTGGAAGCAGGAGGTCCTCCTAGCTTGGGAGAGGTGGGGGCGGGCTGGGTGGAGGAAGCCGCATTTCCCTCCCCCAGCCTTGGTGCCTGGAAGGGTGGAGGAGGAGAAGAGCACTGCAGGTGGCTCAGAGGCACGTGAGACGCGGCCCCCAGCACTGAGGGGGCCCCAGGCCCACCCACGGCCCTTCGCTTCTGCCCTCTCTCCAGGACTCTGCAAGGCAGACGCCGCGATGCCTGCCCCCCAGGGCAGCGCACCAAGGGCCGGCCAGGGCACTGAACACGGGGCCAGGTCCGGCTTCACCCACCGCAACGTCAGGGGTGACCCGATGGCCCCCAGGCCCAGAGCAGGTGGGGGACGCCGCGCGGGGGCCGTGCTTGCCACCGGGGCGCGGGCAGGCAGCTCGCGACCGAGAAGGACGCAGTGGCGGCGGAGACAGCAGGCAGGCGGGTGCCCACACACGTGGGTCGGAGCCGCAGGGCCGCTGGGCCGGGCACCAGGGAGGCACGCGGTGCCCGTCCTCCATGGGTGGCCTCCACGGGCACCCTGCCCTGCCCTCCAGGCCCCGGCCTGGGCTGAGGGACCTACCTCAGGAGGCTCTCCAGACCCTGTCTGCTAGAGCTCCTCCTCAGGAGTGCAGAGCTGCTCGTGGTGCTGGTGGGCGCACGGCTGCCCGGCGACCCGGCCTGACCCCGCCCTGGGGCCGGAGGCTGTGGCTGCTTCTTCAGAGGCTGCTGCCCGCTGGCCCGGCTCCTCCTGCCCTGGGACCCTCTCCCCTCCTCTCTCTACCCCCACCCCCTGCTTGCTCTGCCTCTACCTGTGCCTGGCCGGCTGGTCTCCGGCTCGGACACCCGCTCCTCGTCTCCTCCATCTGCGGGTCGGTAACCCTCCATCTCTCTGTCTGTCCTGGCCCCTCTGGCCCCCGGGGGTCTCCTGGCTGGGCTGCCCACTGGCTGCCCCATGCACCCCGAATGGCCCTGTCCCGCGGCCTCGCAGGCTCCGGGGCTCCAGGCCCCGCTCCTGGGCCAGGACACCCAGCAGCTGCTTCGCGTTGGTCCCCCGCAGCCCCCTTCTCCGCCCGCCTCGGCCTCGTCCACCCCCACCCCCCCGCTCCTTCTGAGACTAGTAAAAATGTCAGAGGGAAACCCTCGCCGCCCGGCAGCCTGGGGCCTGAGCGAGACCTGGGAGGCCTGTGCCGGGCGGGCGGCCGCCCCCCCGCCCGCCGGTGCCCTTCCCGCCCTCGCCCCC
>SNSB01003920.1:171547-207515 GCA_012922965.1 Capreolus pygargus | reverse complement strand
GCCTCCATGTTCCTGTTGTTTCTTTCCAGTCCCCTGCTCCTGTGATCACCTCGAGGGACAGGCCAGGGCACCCCGGGAATGCCGTCTGCTCCCCGGTGGGGAGGCTGCTGCCCGCCCCAGCCTCTGCCCGACAGCCCCGGGCGGCTCAGGGCACTGAGGCGCCTGAGGCCGCTGCAGGCTCGCCCGTCGGGGCGGGACAGCCGTGCTCCCCACCAGGGGCCAGTGGCACAAGGTCAGCGGTGGCCTGGCCGGCAGCCCCCTTGCCCCCCAGGCTCTGGCCGAGGCCGGGGAGCAGCAGCCCAGCCCACTGTTCCTGCGGTTGGGCTGAGGCGCCCCGGTGACTCACTGCGGAGCACGCCGGGCAAGTGTCCGGACCGGGAGGGCCCGAGCCGGCTCGCCCTCGGGGGGTCGCCGGGGGCCAGCTCCAGGCCGGCTGCCTCCTCTCCAGAAGCTGCTGGGCTCACCCACGCCCTCGACCGCCCCGAGGCAGATGCCACCTGGACCCGTGCCCCAGGTGGGAAGACCAAGGCTCAGACTGGTACCCACGGTCAGAGGGTCAGGGCCCGGCAGAACCAGAGCCAAGCCCGCCGGCCACTCACTGGCCACCCTAGCGCCCCTCCGTGGCCTCTGCCTGCCTGACTCGTCGACCTCTGGCTGTGCCGGCCTGCCGGGGCTGGGAGCACCACGGACGCGCAAGGGGGCAGAGAGCGAGGCTGGGATCAGACCAGAGTGGGTGGGCGTGGGGTGAGCCCCCGTGTGTTGGAGGAGGCAGCAGCCTTCGGAGAGACTCCACGTGGCCCGCAGGCCCTCGGTGACTCGGGGTGGTGCTGCCTGCTGGAGACTGCGGTGGTCCCTCTGGCTCAGACTGGCCCCCGTGCCTCAGGCTGCAGCCCGTGACCCACGGCCTCTCCTGCAGTAGCCAGGAGGGGCCAGAGACCTCGCGGGGTGTGCTGCCGAGGCCGCTGTGCCCACTGCGCATCCCAGCCCCCAGCCAGAGATGCAGAGACCCCCGGATGCTTGTGGGATGAGGAGGAGGGGTTGGGGGCGATGGCAAGGACGGGCTGCAGGCTGAGCCAGACTACCCCGGGAAAGGACGCTCACGTTTTGTTCCCATCTCAACTGGCCATATCCTCCTTGCCCCTTGCTCTTAGTTCTGTAATCCCAGGCACAGACAGCCAGGAATGAAATGTGCCAGAGCATATTTCGGTTCAAAAGAAGGAAAAATATTTCCACAGGGGAAACGGCTGCCTTGGGGTGGTGGGAGTCTCCTGTCCCTGAAACTGGAATAGAATTGCACAATTACTTATCAGACTGATGGGAGGGAGGTATTAACAGCAAGAGTGGAACTCTAAATGCCAAGGTGAGGGTTCACAGTTTCACAACCAGGGTGAGTCCCAACAGGAAAATCAGGGCAGAGCATTTGACATCAGCTTCACCATTTTCTCTCCATCCATCCATCTATCCCCCTGTCCATGCATCCTCCGTCCATCATCTTTCCATCCATCCGTCCTCCACCATCTGTCGTCCATCCATCTGTCTATTCATCTGCCCATCCACCTTCCGTTCAGTATCAATCCATCCATACTCAATCCACCCATCATCTATCCATCCATTCTCCACCCATCACCTATCCATCCATCCCCCACAAGTCCATCCGCACATTTATTTAAAGGCCTTAATACATGTAAAGCATGTAAAACACTTAAAAGAATCATTTAGCTAGGCATCCATCCATTCTGAACAAAATAACTACTGAACATGTATTAATTACTTTTATCCATGTATTCAGCAATTTGTATACCCATTTGCCCAGGTACCCAGCTGGTGAACTATTCGTTCATTCTTTTATACATCCTTCTATCTCTCTAAATATCCTATTGTACTTACATTCATCTAAATATCAATATTTCACTATCTTTCCCATTCACACATCCATTTACGTATCTGCCTATTCATCTATCCACACGTCCACCCATCTTCCTGCCTAGCTCGTCACACATCCACCTGCACATGAGAATATGTGTGTTTCTCCTGTCGTGTATATATTTGGGCTTCTCAGGTGGCACGGTGGTAAAGAACCCGACTGCCAATACAGGAGACGCAGGAGATGTGGTTTCAATCCCTGGGTCTGGAAGATCCCCTGGAGAAGGAATTGTCAACCGACTCCGGCATCCTCTCCTGGAAAACTCCACGGGCAGAGGAGCCTGGTGGGCTACAGTCCATTGGGGATGCAAAGAACTGGACACAACTGAGCGACTGAGTATGCACCCACACACATACATATTTATCCATTATTTTGCCCATAAGACCATCCAAATGAGTTAATACCTAAAACAGTTATTGGAACACAGTAAATTCCAATCAATGGTAGTTACTATTATTTTCATTCATCTATTCATTCATGCATCTCTCATTCACTAAGTCATGTCCACTCAGTCTTGTCCGACTCTTTGTGACCCCATGGACTGTAGCCCCCCAGGTCCCTCTGTCCATGGGATTTCCCAGGCAAGAATACTGGAGTGGGTTGCCATACCCTTCTCCAGGGGATCTTCCTGACCCAGGGGTCAAACTCCAGTCTCTGGCATTTACAGGCAGGTTTTTTACTGTCTGAGCTACCAGGGAACAGCTCATCCAACCAACCATCTATTTATTCATCTCTACATTTATCTTTACATTGTTGCTGTTCAGTCACTCAGTTGTGTCTGCCTCTTTGCAACTCCAAGAACTGCAGCACACCAGGCTTCCCTGTCCTCCACCAACTCCCAGAGTTTGCTCAAGTTCATGTCCATCGAGTTGGTGATGCCATCCAACCATCTTATCCTCTGTTGCACTCTTCCCCTTATGGCTTCAATCTTTCCCAGCATCAGGGTCTTTCCAAATGAGTCAGTTCTTCGCATGAGGTGGCCAAAGTATTGGAGTTTCAGCTTCAGCATCAGTCCCTCCAATGAATATTCAGGACTGATTTCCTTTAGGATGGACTGGTTGGACCTCTTTGCTGTCCAAGGGATTCTCAAGAGTTTTCTCCAACACCACAATTCGAAACCATCAATTCTTTGGTACTCAGCCTTTTTTAAGGTCCAACTCTCACATCCATATATGACTACTGAAAAAATCACAGCTTTGACTACAGACTTCTGTTGGCAAAGTGACATCTTTGGTTCCTGATACGCTGTCTAGCTTTGTCACAGCTTTCCTTCCAGAAGCAAGCATCTCCTGACTTCAAGGCTGCAGCCACCGTCCACAGTGACTCTGGAGCCCAAGAAGAGAAAATCTGCCCCCGCTTCTGCTTCTCCTCTCCTATTTGCCACAAGTTGACGGGATCAGATGCCGTGATGTTAGTTTTTTAAATACTGAATTTTAAGCCAGCTTTTTCACTCTCCTCTTTCACCCTCCTCAAGAGGTTCTTCAGTTCCTCTTCGCTTTCTGCCATTAGAGTGATATCATCTACATATCTGAGGTTGTTGATATTTCTTCCGGCAATCTTGACTCTAGCTTGTGATTCATCAACCCCAGCATTTTGCATGATATACTCTGCCTATCATGTATGGATGTGAGAGTTGGACTATAAAGAAAGCTGAGCATCAAACACTCGATGCTTTTGAACTGTGGTGTTGGAGAAAACTCTTGAGAGTCCCTTGGACTCTCAAGAGACAGTTGGACTATAAAGAAAGCTGAGTGCAGAACTGATGCTTTTGAATTGTGGTGCTGGAGAAAACTCTTGAGAGTCCCTTGGACTGCAAGGAGAGCCAACCAGTCCATCCTAAAGGAAATCAGTCCTGAATATTCATTGAAAGGGCTGATGCTGAAGCTGAAACTCCAATACTTTGGCCACCTGATGCAAAAAAAACTGACTCGTTGAAAAAGATCCTGATGTTGGGAAAGCTTGAAGGCAGGAGGAGAAGGGGACGACAGAGGATGAGATGGTTGGATGGCATCACTGACTCAATGGACATGAGTTTGAGTAAATTCTGGGAGTTGGTGATGGACAGGGAGGCCTGGCGTGCTGCAGTCCATGGGGTCGCAAAGAGTCGGACACAACTGAGCAACTGAACTGAACTGAATAACTTAAGTAAGTAGGGTGATAATATACAGCCTTAACACACTTCTTTCCCAATTTTGAATCAATCAGTTGTTCTGCGTAACGTTCTAACTGATGTTTCTTGACCTGCATACAGGTTTCTCAGGAGACAGATAAGGTGGTCTGGTATTTCCATCTCTTTAAGAATTTTCCAGTTTGTTGTGATCCACACGGTTAAAGGCTTTCTTGTAATCAGTGAAGCAGAGGTAGATGTTTTTCTGGAATTCCCTGTTTTCTCTATGATCTAACAGATAGCAATTTGATCCCTGGTTCCTCTGCCATTTCTAAATGCAGCTGTTATATCTAGAAGTTCTCAGTACACATAATGCTCAAGCTTAGCTTGAAGGATTTTGAGCATAACCTTACTATCATGGGAAATGAGCTAAATTGTCCAGTAGCTTGAGCAATCTTTGGCATTACCCTTCTTTGGGACTGGAATGAAAACTGACCTTTGTCAGTCCTGCGGCCAGTGCTGTTTTCCAAATTTGCTGGCATATTGAGCACAGTACTTTCACAGCATCATCTTTTAGGATTTTAAATAGCTCAGCTGGAATTCCATCACCTCCACTAGCTTTGTTCGTAGTGATGCTTCCTAAGGCCCACCTGACTTCACACTGCAGGATGTCTGACTCTAGGTGAGTGATCACACCATCGTGATTATCTGAGTCCTTAAGGACTTTTTTGTACAGTTTTTCTGTGTATTCTTGCCACCTCTCCTTAATCTCTTCTGCTTCTGTTAGGGCCATACCGTTCTGTCCTGTATTGTGCCCATCTTTGCATGCAAAGTTCCCTCGGTATCTCTAATATTCTTGAGGAGATCTCTAGTCTTTCTCATTCTGTTGTTTTCCTCTATTTCTTTGTATTGTTCACCTAAGAAAGCTTTCTTCTCTCTCCTTGCTATTCTTTGGAACTCTGCATTCAGATGGGTATATCTTTGCTTTTCTCCTTTGCCTTTAGCGTCTCTGCTTTTCTCAGCTATTTGCAAGGCCTCCTCAAACAACCATTTTGCCTTCTTGCATTTCTTTTTCTTTGGGATGGTTTTGGTCTCCGTCTCTTGTACAATGTCATGAACCTCTGTCCATAGTTTTTCAGGCACTCTGTCTATCAGATCTAATCCCTTGAATCTATTTGTCACTTCCACTGTATAATCATAAGGGATTTGACTTAGGTCATACCTGAATGACCTATTGGTCATACCTGCATAGCTTACTTTCTTTAATTTAAGCCTGAATTTTATAGGAAAGAGCTAATGATCTGAGCCACAGTTAGCTTGAGGTCTTGTTTTTGCTGACTGTAGAGAACTTCTCCATTTTTGGCTGCAAAGAATATAACCAATCTGATTTTGTTATCAACCATTTGGTGATATCCATGTGTAGAATTGTCTCTTGTGTTGTTGGAAAAGGGTGTTTGCTATGATCAGTGTATTCTTTTGATAAAATTCTATTGGCCTTTTGCCTGCTTCATTCTGTACTTGAAGGTCAAACTTGCCTGTTACTCCATGTATCTCTTGACTTCCTACTTTTGCCTTCCAATCCCCTATAATGAAAAGGATGTCTTTTTTTGGTGTTAGTGCTAAAAGGTCATGTAGGTCTTCACAGAGCCGGTCAGCTTTAGCTTCTTCAGCATCAGTGGCTGAGGCATAGATGTGGTTGGGCCATACTGGGATATTGAATGGTTTGCCTTGGAAATGAACCAAGATTGTTCTGTCCTTTTTGAAATTGCACCCAAGCATTGCATTTCAGACTCTTTTGTTGACCGTGAGGGCTACTCCATTTCTTCTATGGATTCTTTCCCACAGTAGCAAACATAATGGTCATTTGAATTAAATTTGCCCACTCATAAAAATCTACCAATTATGTATACCCATCTGCATTTATCTGTCCAGTTATTTATCTATAACATTACATTTATTTACCCATACACTAATGCCATTCCTATGTCTATCTGCAAACTCATCCATCCACCATCCATCTACCTATCCATTCATTCACACATCCATCCATACACTCATCCACCCATCATCCATCTATTCACTCATCTACCCATATATCCACCCATTCATCCACCCATAATCTATCCATCCATTTAATCGACTTTCATCCATCCACCTATTCATTCATCCATCCATCCACCCATTATCAATCCATTTTTACATCCAGCCATCTACCTACCCACCAATCAATTCACACATCATCCATCCATCCAAACATCCCTCCATTCATACATTTATCAACCTGCTCATTCACTCATCCATCCATCCATCCATCCATTCATCCATCCATCTACCCAAAATTAATCTATAGTCACCCATCTTCTATCCATCCACTCATCATACACTCATTCATTCACCCATCTGTTCATTCATCCATTCGCCTATCCATCCATCCATCCACCTACCCAACTAGTCTCTCATCCATAAATCACTCATTCATTCCTTCTCTTCATCCCCTCATTCACCCAGCAGCCACGCATCCATTCATCCAACCATCCCTCCTTTCTACCTCCATCTATCCACCCACTCTTTCATCTACTCATCCATCATCCAGCCAGCCAGCCATTTCACCATTCTGCACCCATTCATCCACCCACCCATTTACCCAACCAGCCACTCATCCGCTCACCCATTCATCCATCCATCCACCTATTCACTCATCCATCTGTACATCTGTCCTTCTACCCATCTATTCATTCATCATCCACTTACCCATCATCCATTTACTTATCCACCCCTTTCCTTCCATCCACCCATTCACTCATCCGTTCACTCATCCACCCACCCATCCATCCACCTCTCCATCCATCCCTTCTTCATCCCTTCTTCATCCTTCTACGCACCCACTCACTGCTTCATCTATCCGTCCGTCTACTCATCCCTCCATGCATCCTTTCACTCATCCACCCATCCGCCCCTCTACCCAACTGTTCTCGCAACCATAAATTCACTCATTTATTCCTTCTCTTCGTCCCCTCATTCACCCATCATCCATTCACCCAACCATCCCTCCTCTCTGCATCCATCTATCCACCCATTCTTTCATCCACTCAGCCTTCCACCCATCCAACCACCAGCCAGCCAGCCAGCTATCCCACCATTCTGCACCTGTTTCATCCACCCATCCATTTCCCTAACCAAGCACTCATCCATTCATTCATCCACCCACCCACCCATCCATCCATCCACTTCTCCATCCATTCACCTGTCATTTCCTCCTTCATCCTTCTATGCACCCATTCACCCCTTCATCTGTCCATGTGTCTACTCATCCCTCCATCCATCTACTCATTCATCCATCCATCCATCCATCCATCCATCCATCCACCTCCCCACCTCCCCACCATGTATCTACCCAGACACCCATCCAGTCATTACTGATCCATCTATCCACCTGTCCACCCATCCGCCCGCCCATCTACCCACAGATCTGTCCCTTTACCCACCATCCATCCATCTACTCGCTCATCCATCCATCCCTCCACCCACCTATTAGCCATCTATTCACCCATCCATCATCTAGTTGTTCCTACTTCCTACCTTTCTTCATCTACCGTTCATTTCATTTATACTTTTCTCCTGTTGAGTCTTTTTTTTCCTTTGTTCTGGGACTAAGACATGGATGATAAACTTGTGGCTAAAGAAGGTAAAGGCCCATACCCTCTCCCCAGTAAGGTTAGTGCCACGACAAAGCTTAAATAGGGTCTGGGGAGCGAGGGATCTGTCCTCTTGTTTAGCCATTCTCAATACACACGCACACACACACGCACACGCACACGCACACACGCTTACAGAGCTGCATCTCAGTGAAGGTTGCGTCAGGGACTTCCCTGGTGGTCCAGTGGTTAAGACTCCGCCTTCCAAGGCAGGGGTCACGGGTTCAGGAACTGAGATCCCACACGCCGCAGAGGAACTAAGCCCAGACGGCAACTCCTGAGCCCTGGGCCCGGGAGCCCGCGCGGCCCTGGAGAGTCCATGCGCCAGAACGAAAGACTCTACACGATACACTGAGGATCCTCGTGCTGCCGCTAAGACCCAGTAAAGCCAGATCAATGAATCTTTTTTAAAAGGTGTATCCAACAGTGAGAGCCCGTGAGGGAAGGAGTGCGGAAGAGGGGTCAGGGCTGGTGGTCTCTGCGGCAGGGGCTCCTGGGTGGCTGGAGTTCAGCAGCGTTCCTGAGGATTCATCTGTCTTGTGTGTGTCTCAGTCCTGCATGGGGAGAGGGCCAGGGTCGTGCTGTGGTGGGAATCCCATGAAGCTGGGATTTGGGGAGGGGCTGGGCCCAGGAGAAAGGCCCACGATGTCTTTCCAGATCCCTCTAGAATCAACTGGCTGGATCCGTCTGTCCCAAGTCCCACTTGTTTTTGAAGAGGAGAAGGTGCCTGGGCAGCCTTGGGACCTCAGAAGGGAAGCCATCCACAGAGCAGGCTCCTCTCCCGGGGGCACACAGCCCCCTTTGGAGTGAGGGGCTTGTGTTTTCCCCCTGGGGGTGGAAAGGGGCAGCGTCTGAGACCCCACCTCCCAGGCACAGAGTCGGGCAGCGACCCTCTCCCCGTCTTCACTCACGCGGGGGACAGAGGCTGAGGCTGCACCCACCACCACTGCCCGATTCTGCCCCCCTGCTCCCTGCCAGCTCTGCCTGCTGACCGCTGCGTCCCCCTGCCCCCGGCGCTGGCCCTGCTCCAGGCTGCGGGGCAAAGCACACCCAGCTCCCAGGTTCCCAGACAGCCCCTCCCCGCCAGCCAGGGGGACCAGACGGCCTCCTCCACCCACCGGCTCCCACCTTCCTGGCTCGGAGGCGGGGAGCTGACGGAGTGCGGACAGACGGGCCTGACCCCAGGAAAGGGCCAGGGCTTTCCTCTCCCATCACCCCCCACCCCTTATCTGCCTGTGTCTGGCACTGCGGGGCCGTGCTGGCCGAGCAGCGTGAGGAGGCCTGATTTTCCCCATCCCCTTATCTCCTGTAAACTCCACACCCTCGCAGGCCGCCCAGCCCCCTCCCCCCGGCTCTCGGCTTGGCTCTCGGGTGTCAGGGGACGTGTGAGGGGCTCCCTTTGGCGGAGCTTTCCCGGGGCCTGCGCCCGCCTGTGCCCTGCCCGCTAGGTCTCCACTCATCACGGCGGCGAGAGTCTGGCTCAGGGTCGGGGAGGTTTGGGAACTGCCCTCACTGGCGGCCTCGTGGCCCAGGCCCCCTCCCCACTCCCGTTCTCCAAGAAGGCTTTGCACAGCCTGTGGGAAGGGGACCCTGAGACGCACAGGGCTGGGGCTGGGCCTGGGGGAGAAGCTGAGGGCTCCGCTCCAGGGGGCCCCGGGGAGGACCTGCCCGCCCTGCGCGTGTGGAGCCCCGTGTCTGCTTTGGGGGCAGACCCCAGGGTGTCTTCTGAGCTGTGCCCTAGTCGGGCTGGCTCTCCACGTCCCAGGAAACTCAGGGGGCACCAGTGTGTGGGGTCTCGAGGGCCTGCGAGGGCAGCCCAGCCTGCTCTGGGTCCCCCTGACTCCTCGCTGGGCCTCGGGGGGCCTGGGCTCCTGAAGGACAGCAGGCTTAGGAAGCAGACGCTCAGAGCCGGCGACCAGCTGCCCTCCAGCCTCAGCTCTGCCCGTGGAAAGGGGGCCCTGGCACTGTCCTATCTGCCTGGGCAGTGAGCACTTTGGTTTACAGGGCTCAGCGAGGCTGGTTCAGGATGTGAGTGAGCGATGACTGTGCACTTGAGGAAACTGAGACCTCAGGCTAGGGTACAGTCACCCCAGAAAGTTCCAGCAGCTGGCTCCATCTGCCCTGGGTCTCAGGGCCCACCCACCCCCTGCCCCGGGTCAGAGCCAAGGAAGGCAAAGTGACACTCAGGGCCAGCCCTGGGGGGCTTCTCGCTGCTGCCCGAGGCTGGGCCCTGTGAGGGGTGCTGGGGCAGAGGCAGGCCGGGGTGGGGGGCATGGGGGGAGGGCAGGGCCGCCCATCCTGGCCCCAAGACCCCCCTGGTTCTGCCCCGGCAGCTCCAGGATTGTTCTCTGAGGAGGCAGATGGGGACCAGGAAGGGGGTGGGGAGGCAGGGAAGGGTTTCCGGCTTCCCAAGTCAGCAGGGTGGGCCCTGCAGCGACTTCCCCAAGTGTGTGTGAAGGTCCTCTCCCTCCCCCGCACCGAGGAGGGGATGTGAAGGGTCCAGATGCGGGCGGGAGGAGGCGCAGGAGGAAGGCATCCATCATCTGCGCTGAGCTCAGCCTTCCCGCTCCCCTGGGAAATTTCCGGGCGCCCGAGACCCCTGACCTGGCGGAGGAGGAGATGAGGCCCACCTGGGGGTCCTGAGGCCTGACCCAGCTCTGACTGCCGCCCCCGGATCTGGGCCGGAGGCCGGGAGAGCAGTCCCAGTGTGTGGCCCCCATCCCTCCGCCCCATCAGCCCGCGCGGCTGGGGGGGTGCCTGACGCTGCCTGGGCCCGGCCGCCCTCCTGAGCAGGCTTTGGCGCCTCTCGCTGCTCCAGGCTGCATGCCCAGCTGTACCAGGCGGTGCTGGGCCTGCTGGGAGGGCAAGTGGGCAACAGGGAGAGTGGTGGGGTGCCTGGGGGTCCCCACCCAGGGCCTCTCCGGCGCCACGGGCCCCTCCCAGCCCAGCTCCCTTGGCCGGACGGACATGTCCGAGGCCTCCGGGCCGGCTCAGCCCTTCACCCACTGCCCGCTGCCCTGTGGGGACCAGCGGCCTTGGTCCTGCAGACCCTGCAGCACAGAGGGCAGGCTGAAAAGGGCCTGTAGGGACAGATGCCCAGAAAGGGGCCCTGTAAGCTGTCCCCCTGCTGCCTGCCTGCTCCCTGACCTCGGCACACGGAGCAGTGAGGGGGCATCGTCACCTGGGCAGGGGTCACACCCTATGTGGCGGGCCGGGAGGGGCGACAGTGGCGTGGGGGTCAGGGAGACACCTGCTCACCCCATCCCAGCCCAGTCACGGTCAGCCAGGGCCTGCCCCTGCCCCCGGAAGGGGACAGACTGGAGCTCTACACGGGCCCTGCCATGGCCAGTGGTGGATGCAAAGGGAAGCTGGGTTAGGGGCCACCCATGGAAGTGAGTTCAGAGGAAACTTCGGAAGCTTGGAGAGGGAGCGGGGTGGCCAGGGAGACTGAGGAGGGTCCTGTCCAAAGTCTGCGATGATTCCGGCACCTTCCAGAACGGGGAAGGGCAGGGAAGGCCAGACTGTGGGGCAGTGAGGGCCATGTGGCTGGGCCAGCAGTGGCCGCCCCGGGGCGTGGATCGTGCCGCTCCGTGGCACACGGTTCCATGCGTGGAAGGACGTAGTCCAATGGCTTGTGGACAAAGAGCGTGGCCGGCAAAGGGACAGGGGTCTGCAGGCATCCCCGTCGTCCCAGCCCGTCCCAGCCAACCTGGGAGGCGCAGGGCTGCAGCTGTGGGGGCGGGGAGGTGGGGAGGGGCCCGGGACGCTGCCTGCGGGTGGCGGCAGGTGCAGGGAGGACCAGCCTGCTCCGGCCAGGCCTCGGGGACAGCTGGGGTGCCCATGGGCCTCCAAGGCGTCTGGGGCAGTTTGAGGAGGCAGGTCCTATGCTCGGGCAGTCTGAGGGGACGGCTTGCCCTGGACCCACAGACCTGACAGCTCTGCTGTGTGCGGCCAGTGGGGGCCGGGAGACGGATCACGGCCGTCTCTGAGCTCTGCTCTCTGCCCCAGCAGACCCTGGCCCTCCCGGGAGCCCCGGGAGGGGCTTCCCAGCCGCATCGGCTTCCTGCCTGGGCATCGGGGACTTCTCCCTTGCCCCAAAAGGAAAATCCCTGCTTCCCTCCGTCACCTTCTGAAACGAGAACCACCACCCCCTGCCCCCGCCCTGGGTCTCAGTTTCACTCTGAAAGGTCAGGACGCGCACCGTGCTGGGGGGTGGATGTCATGGGGTCGCCCAGCTCCAGGGCGGGGGTGTCTCTGGACTGGTCCTCCCGCCAAGCACCCGACAGACTCCGAGTCCCAGGGACAGGCCCCGGTGAGCCTCCCGGCCCGGAGCTAGTGGCCGTGCCATCCGTCGCCCCTCTCCTCTGGGTGCGCAACAGCTGGGGGGGAGGCGGGTCAAGGAGCGGGCAGGCCCCTGCCAGGACACGCAGGCCGTGCCCTTCTACGGGCATGCGGCGGCCGGAGGCGCAGTGGAGCCCAGCCTGGGCGGCGCTGACTTGAGGAGCCGTTCCGAGCAAGGACACAGCTGTTCCCGTCACCTGCTCCGTGCGGTGTGGCCAGCCACCTCCTTGGGGCAACAAGCCTGGGTCATGCCTCCCTCCCTTCCTCTGCAGCAAGCGGCGGGTCCTACCCGGCACAGCCCCGCTACCCCCGGCAGCCCAGGGTGGGCACGCGCACCCTGACCCCAGCAGACCCCAGCTGCCCCCCCAGGACTCAGTCCCACGGCCCCCCCAGGGCTCCCCCGGAACTTGGCCGGGAGGAGACGCCCTTGCGCCGCGCTCACCTGCCCGTGCATGAGCCTCGCCAACAGCTCCAGCCTCCCTTCCTCGTCACTAAAAGCATCATCACGGAACTGGGTACCACTGCCTCCAGCCTCCCGTGGGAAAGCTGGGGTCAGAATCCACTTTGCAAGCAAAGCCTGAGGCCGCGGGGAGCCCAGCCTGCGGCGGCTCGGCCGGCGGGGGTCCCAGTGGGCCGGCGGGCTCTCCCTGGCGCACCCCCCCGCCAAGGCTCTGGAGCGAGGAGGGAGGCGGCTGGTCGGCTCCATCTCAGTCCTGTGGCTCTGGGCGTCTCACCCCCTCCCTCTGCCCTTCCTTTCTGCCGTCCTCCTGCTGGGCCCACGGTCTCTCTCCACACAGCTGCCCACGCCCCGACCGTCAGGACGTCTGTCCATCCGAGAGCCCTGGCCGCTCCCGTGTCCAGCCCCCGCACGCTGGGACCAGCAGACCCCCACAGCAGGGGCCCCTCGGCGCCCCGTCTCAGGCGGGGCGCCCCGCAGAGCCTGGCGGCCTCCTGCAGGCGCGCGGTCGCCAGCGTCCCCTCCCAGCCCCGGCCGCGCTCACGCGCACCCGCCCGAAGCCCCGGTCGGCCCCTCAGGCCCACCCAGCCGGGAGCTCGGAGCCCGCGGAATCCTCCGCCTGCTCACCGCGGCGGGGCGGCGCGGGCTCCGGGCACCGGGCTCCGGGCACAGGCTTCGAGCGTCCCTAGGCTGAGCACCCCGTCTTGGCCGGGCCTCTCGCACGGGGCCCACCCCACCTCCTGCGCTCACAGTCCGCCCTGCCTGCCCGAGGCCCGGGCTCTTCCCTCGGCGTCCAGCCCGCCTGGAGCCTGGTTCGCATCCGACTGGCGGGTGGCAGAACCCACCTCTCCAGCGAGGCCCAGCTGCAGAGGCAGACAGAAGGAGGCGTCTCGCTGCCCCGGGGGGTGGGCCCAGGGGCCCAGGAAGGCTCCCTGCAGCCTGCGAGCCTCGTCCGGCCCGCGCTGCCGCAGACGTCGGGCTAAGCGCGACCCCACGCGTGCGGACGCAAACGCTCGCGCGGCCTCGCGCGCGCATGCAACCGGCCCTACCCTGGGTCTTCCTCCGCCAGCAGCTGCCGCCGCTCCTCGGCACCCAGGTGGCCGGGAGCCTCCGCCATCGGTGCTCGTTGCGTGTGAGCCGCAGCTCCGGGCGCTTCCTGGGGCGCCCGCCCCAGGGCCCCCGCCCCCAGCCGGGTTTCACTTCCCCCTTCCGCTGCAGGTTGAGGTTTGGGAGGCATCGGGGCTGGGGTTGGGGTGTTGTTTTCTACTCTGTTGCTGCAAGAGATGAGAAAAAAACACGAGTCGCCAGGAAGCGTTAAGCAAGTTGCGGGGGCCTGGAGGGCCCGGAGGGCCCGGAGGCGGAGGTGAGGCTGTGGGGGCTGGGACCCCACGCCGCAGCCGCCCACCCACGCGCAGTCCCGGCCTCGAAATCCAGCTCTGCATGGCTGGTGTCCCCAAGCAGGGGGCACGGTCCCGGTCCCTAAGCCTCCACGTGAAGCGCGGTGACCTCCCTGGGTGGCGTCTCCTGGGCGCACTCCCAGAGCAGGGTCCCCTTCCCCGAGTCTGGGGCCATCGCCTGGCTCACCCATCACTGGTCCCTGCTCTCCAAACGTCTGGGACCCAGCCTGAGCTGCCCTGCCTGCAAACACCCCGTGTTTGCTCAGTTTCCTTTACTTTCCTGAACTGTTGGGGTCTCTCTGCTGCCCCTGGATTCTGCCAGCACCCGTGGCCGGGGGACTCGGGACTGACCCACACCATCAAGCGCTCACCAGACCCCAGGGTCCTCCATAGAGTGTCCTCCCTGCCCAGCCCCACCCTCGAAGGCCCGGAAACAACGACCCCTCCTGTGCAGGGGTTGAACTGTGTCCCCAAATCTGTAGGCTGGAGTCCCGCGGGCCAGCACCCCAGAATGGGACCTTATTTGGAAATAGGGTCATTGTAGATGCAATCAGTTAAGATGAGGTCACTAGGTCATAATTCAGGATGACTGATGTCCTTACCAAAAGGGGAAACTTGAAGGCAGACTGGCCTGTCGGGAGATGCCAACTGAAGATGAAAGCAAGGTGTGGGTGGTGCGTCTCCAACCGAAAAGCCCCAGGAAACCACCAACTGCTGGGGAGGGGCCAGAAGCAACCCCTGTGATAGCTGAGTTCCCACCTCCGGGCTCCGGGACGGGAGGTGTGGCAGCCACTCTGGGACGCTCACACCCCTGCTCCCCGCTGTGCATCCAGCAAAGTGGCCCTGACACTTGCAGAAGCGGAAGGAAGGGAGACACCCCGTTTCCACGCCTGGAAGGTGGGGGCCCGTGGCAACCGTGCCCAAGGGTGCCTTGGGGCTCTGGGGCCCACGGGGGCAGCGTCCCCCTGCTCACCGGGGTCCCCCTCCTTGGCCGCAACTCGCTCCCCCACCCTCTCCCCTCTGAGGTCCAGCTCCTGCCCTGAAGCTCTGCCCCCCAAGTCCCAGGGCCAGCCAGCTGCTGACCATGCCTCCAGCCTCCCCTGCTCCCTTCAGCCCGTTTCTGCATGCCTGTGATGGAACATCACACCTTCAGGCAGAAATGCCCCAGGCCCACCTCCTCACATCTCCACCCCTCTCCTTCAGCCCACGTGGGCGAGGCAGACAGCACTGTTGAGGACCCAGTGCCTGAGCCCGAGGGCTCCTGTGCCCCGCTGGGGGGCAGGTGAGGAGAGCTGGCCTTCCTCGGAAGAGCTCGGGGCCCACCCAGGAAGCAGACGCGCCGTCGATCACACAGACTCCAGAGGGGTCTTCAGGAGGCAGAGGCCACGCTCCCCGCTCGCGCCCAGCCTGCCATGGTCTCCAGCGACACCGAGAAGGACCGGGGGAAACAGCGAGTCCTGTAGGAGGGCGGGGTGCGCACCAGGGAGGCTTCTGCGCCTGCGGTGCTGAGCCAGGCGCGCAGGTCCCGAGCCCAAAGTGCTGGCCGGGAGGAGGTCTGGGCGAGGCAGACGGGGGCAGAAGGGCCCAGGGCCACTGACTCTGCCTGCGAGACCCTCGGGCAGACCACCCCAGGGAGGCCAGGCCACAGCCCAGGTAAGACAGGGCCCCGGGGAAAGCAGCTTCAGGACCACACCCTCCAGGGACCAGGCGATGAGATGCTGGGGGGCAGGGGTGGTGAATGAGAGAGAGGGTGGGGTGTGTGAGGAGCAGGGGTCAAGATCAGGAAAGTGGTCAGTGCAGGGACAGGTCAAGGCAGAAGAGGGTGACGCACATCTGATCCTGCTGAGCGCTGATGGCGTCCTTATAGGAAGAGGCGGTCAGGGCTCAGACACACACAGGGGCGACCCTGGGGGACACGGGGAGGAGATGGCCATCCACACACCCAGGAAGGAGGGCCAGCCCTGCCCACACCTGGGTCTGGGGTTCCGGCCTCCAGGCCTGGAGACCTGGGTCCTGCTGTTTCAGTTGCCGGGCTGTGCTTCACCTCTGCTGGTGCCCTGGACGCTGACTCAGGGATGTGCCTGTCAGGGAAGGAAGGAGCTGTGGTAACAAACAGCCCCACGCCTCAGGGCTCAGCGCCAAGAGCGCGTCACTCTCAGCCCCATCCAGGTGGGAAGGGAGGGGACCCACACTCATCCTGGGGCCCCAGGCCCCTCCTCTGAGGACCTCGGAGCCCCGGCTGGCAGGGGAAGGGTGGAGAGACCACGAGGGGGGCTGGGGACAGGGGTTGAGAAGTCAGGGTGCCTGGAGGCACTGGGGACCCAGGCATGGCATCGGCAAGCACAGACAGGAAGCGGGAGAAGGTCGGGTCTCGAGAGGGTCCGGACATGGATGCCAACTGCAGAAACCCAAGCAGAGGCGTCCTGGGGGGTTTGTGTGGGTGTGGGCACAGTGGGGAGACGCCAGGAGAGAGACGGTCGGCAGTGAGCAGGCCGGGGGCAGGCCCAGGGTTTCCAGCTGCACCGTGACCCTCATCACGTGCTCGGCTTTTACTCATGCGAGCGTGCGCAACGCTGGGCGGGCTTTCCTCTGGGAGGAGCCTTGGGGTTTGGTGGTGCAGCCCCCCCCCCACCGCCACGTGTTCCCGCATCAGGGGAGCTGGGGCTGGGGTCCTGGCCTGGAGACAGAAAGGGCAGGGAGTCTGCCAGGGCAGGTGGGGGCCCGGGGGTGGCAGACGGGTGACAGGCGCCATCGGAGACAGGGGGACAGATCAGGGTGTCTGTGCACACACGTGAGCCCTGATGGGGGCTGGGGGTCAGGCCGAGGGGTGCGCCTGGGACCCTGGGCACCTGGCTGGGTCTCCCTGCAAGGAGGGCAGCTTCAGTGGGCCTGGAATTGCCAGGAAGCCAAAGACTGTTCAAACTACCATCCGGTTGCGCTCCTTTCACATGCTAGTAAGGTCATGCTCAGAATCTTCCAAGCTAGGCTTTAGCAATACGTGAACCAAAAACTTCCAGATGTATGAGCTTTAGAAAAGGCAGAGGAACCAGAGATCAAATTGCCAACATTCGTTGGATCATAGAAAAAGCACAGGAATTCCAGAAAAACATCTATTTCTGCTTCATTGACTACAAGAAGGCCTTTGACTGTACGGATCACAACCAACTGTGGAAAATTCTTAAAAAGGTGGGAATACCAGACCACCTTATCTGTCTCCCAAGAAACCTGTATGCAGGTCAAGAAGCAACAGTTAGAACTGGACATGGAACAACGGACTGGTTAAAAGTCGGGAAAGGAGTGTGTCAAGGCTGTATATCATCACTCTGCTTATTTAACTTATATTCTGAGTGCATCTTGCAAAATGCTGGGCTGGATGAAGCACACGCTGGAATC
This sequence comes from Capreolus pygargus, assembly GCA_012922965.1. Taxonomy (NCBI): domain Eukaryota; kingdom Metazoa; phylum Chordata; class Mammalia; order Artiodactyla; family Cervidae; genus Capreolus; species Capreolus pygargus. Next base: position 190,201 of record SNSB01003920.1, on the reverse strand, counting down.
AGGATTGCCTGGAGAAATATCAACAACCTCAGATATGCAGATGACATCACTCTAATGGCAGAGAAGAAGAACTGGTTTTTCAAATAGTCGTGTGTGGGTATAAGAGTTGGACCATAAAAAAAGGCCGAATGCTGAAGAATTGATGCTTTCAAACTGTGGTGCTGGAAAAAAACTCTTGAGAGTCCCTTGGAAACCAACCCTGAATATTCATTAGCAGGACTGATGCTGAAGGTAAAACTCCAATACGTTGGCCACCTGATGCAGAGCCAACTCGCTGGAAAAGACCTGATGTTGGGAAAGATTGAGGGCAGGAGGAGAAGGGAGCAGTAGAAGATAAGATGGTTGGATGGCATCACCAACTCAACGGACATGAGTTTAAACAAACTCCAGGAGATGGTGAAGGACAGGGAAGACACCCGTCCTAGTCCACAGGGCTCTGTCTGCTCCCGAGTGGACTCCTGGCAGCATCCCATCCCTGAGGCTGGCACCTCCTGCCCCGCCTTGTCTCTTTGGCCCACCGCACTCACCCGACCTGCTGAAGAAGGGTGGGTCCGGAACCCTCCCGAGACCCCCGTCTGGGTCCTCCGCCTCCCACCATCAAGTAACAGACTTTATTTTCTTGGGCTCCAAAATCACTACAGATGGTGACTGCAGCCATGAAATGAAAAGATGCTTATTCCTTGGAAGAAAAGTTAGGCAAACCTAGACAGTGTGTTAGAAAGCGGAGACATCACTTTCTTGACAAAGATCCGTATAGTCAAAGCTATGGTTTTTCCAGTAGTCATGTACTGATGTGAGAGTCGGACCATAAAGAAGGCTGAGTGACGAACAATCGATGTTTTCAAACTGTGGTGCTGGAGAAGACTTTTGAGAGTCCCTTGGACACTAAGGAGGTCAAACCAGTCAATCCTAAAGGAAATTAATCCTGAATATTCATTGGAAGGACTGAAGCAACAATACTTTGGTCACCTGACGCAAAGAGCCGACACATTGGAAAAGACCCTGATGCTGGGAAAGAGAAGAGCATGACAGAGGATTAGATGATTGGATGGCATCACTGACTCGATGGACATGAGTTTGAGCAAAGTCCAGGAGATAATGAAGGACAGGGAAGCCTGGCGTGCTGCAGTCCATGGGGTCACAAAGAGTCAGACACGACTGAGTAACTGAATAACAAACATTTTGCCATTGTTTAAGAGGTTTCTTGGTTTGACATTTTTTAAAGAAGGTTTAATTGGGAGGAAATTATTTCAGGCCATCAGAAAAGTTTCAAGCCTGACCCCCAGAGCCCCCGCACATCCTCAGCTCCGTCACCTGCCACCTCTGTCCCTCTTCTAGCCTCCTCTACTCCTAGGGACGCACAGTCTTTCCTAAAACAGGAGCTGCCCTGTCCCCTGACCGCAGTGCAGGCCCAGCCTCTGTCCACCGCTGAGCTCTCGCCGGCCACCGCCTGCCTGCTGCCCGCCCGCCTGCCCTCCTTGGGTCTGCTCTGTCTTCGCTCCGCCCTCCTCCTTTCTGGCACCGAGACGGTCCAGGCTTTCTGGGCACCCACGGCCCCTGCGCTCAGCCGTCCGCCCCTGAGCCGTGCGCGCTTCCTGGAGGACAGTGTAGGGACCGAGGCCCCGGGCGTCTGGGTGCCCTCGCAGGGGCAGGATGGAGCGAGCTGCCGGCCCAAAGCCGTGCACACCCCGCACCTCCCGGGAGCAGACGGGAGCAGCCAGCCAGCCTCCGCCAGCCTCACCCGGCCCCCGGCCCAGCCAAGCCAGGTCCCCTGGGACGTCCTGACCTCCAGCGTCACTCCCGTGGGCACGTCCCCTACACGTCTCGCCGCCTCCTCCTGCCCTCGGGGGTTCTTCCTGGGCAGCGTCCGGCTCAGGTGCTCCAGGAGCCGCTGCCTCCCCCCACCCGTGTCAGGGAACTTGCCCAGCGCTGAGGATGCTCAGACCCCGTCCTCAGCCCCGACCCCTGCACCCAGCTGTCTGTCTGGGATCAGCCACTTCCTCCCCCGGCAGACCCAGCCCTGCACCCGCTCTGGGCACAGGCCTGGGTGCCCTGTCTCCCTGGTCCACCACGTCCTGGGGGCTCTGCCTCTCGAATCTCTCTGCACCCACTGCCGCTCTCCCCCTGCCTCCCAGGAGTGACAGCGGCTCCCTTCCTGCCTCCAGCCTCAGCCATTCTCCACGCTGCAGAGAACTTTCTAGAAGGCCGAGTCCTCACCACTTGCCTGCTGCTGGACTACATGCTTCCCCGATTGGCCCCATGTCCACACGGCTGCGGGGACACAGGTCACCCAGCAGTGCCACCCTGAGAGGGCGGCAGAGGGGCGTGGAGCCAGGCCGAGCTGCATGGGGTGCGTGTTTGCCGGTCTGGGTTGGTTCACATGGTCTTCAGTCATGTCGTTTGTTCACTGGAACATGTAACAAGCACCCATGAGCCTGGGGGTTTCCCAGGTGGCTCAGATAGGGGACATGAGGCTTCAGTCCCTGGGTTGGGAAGATCCCCTGGAGAAGGAAATGGCTACCCACTCCAGTGTTCCTCCCTGGAGAATTCCATGAACAGAGGAGCTTGGCGGGCTACAGTCCATGGGGTGAAGATCATCCCCAAACCCATCAGAGTCGGGTCCAGCCTGTGGGGGTCGCCTCCCCGGGGTGCCCCGCCCCCAGCCCCGGGGACAGAGTCTCGCCCTCTTTCCCTGCACAGGTGCTGGGCTCACTTTGCGGGGTGGGGGGCAGGTACTGCCTCCACCACTGGGAGCTCTGGCCACCGCAGCCCACTCAGTCCTGGGGCCCACGGCCTGCCGCCTGCCCGCGCTGGGCTCCGCACTCGCGAGCCGCCGCCGTCGGGAGCGCTAGGTTGGCCAAGCAGGAGGGCTTGCTGGGCCCACCCTGAGCAGCAGGGTAGCCGAGCAGGAGGGCCCCCAGGAAGGTGCTCACAGGACGGATCCCAAACCCCAGTCCCAGCAGCAAGGCCAGGCAGCAGGACTGGCCAAGGCCTCGGGCGGGCTGACGTCCTTCCCTCGAGGCTCAAGGCTCCTGGCCCCTGCACATCAGTCTCGGGGGCCTCCCGAGGGCAAGGGCAGGGTGGACAGCCGCTCCATCACCGCTGAGGCCTGGCCTCCCCACCAGAGATCTGAGCGCGGGGCCTTCGTGGACCGTGCCGTCATCCCTCAGGCGGAGGCTGAAGGCGGCCTTGCTGTGACAGTCCCGTCTGGGCATGCCAGGGACATTGTCCCCTGAAGTGGTGGCCAAGGCCAGGGGCGGGCAGGAAGGCGGGCCAGGCCTCCCCACTCCGCTGGGCCTAGAGTGGGGCTGCCAGTTTCCGGGGAGAGACAGACCCCAGCCCCTTGAAGCCCCCAGGAGTCTGGTCCAGGACCACCCCCCAAGCCTGTCTGGATGCCTGGAGTCTGGGGAGGGGCAGCTGGGAGGAACAGGCTGCCTGTGAGGGGAGGGAGGCCCCCCAGGCCTCTGCGTGAACTGGGGCCTCAAGGACAACGTCTCTGGGCCTCGAGGGGACCTCTGTGGCAACAGCGAGAACGGATGCACGGCCATCTCAGGGTGCTGCTCTGAAACGGCCCCGGCCAGCTGTGTCCAGGCCTGGGGTCTGACTGCCAACGCCACCCGGCTGCCCCAGCGGGTGGGCAGGGAGCAGGGCCCCTGGCCTGGAGACCGCGCCCCCAGGACAGCCGGGACCCCCAAAGCCCACGTGTGGCTCCCCCACACCAAGCCCAGGCACAGGCTCAGGGCCTTCCCAGGCCGCCTGTGGACAGAGGCTGGGGTGGCGCCGGACCAGTGCAGGGAGGCGCAGACGTGGGGATTGGAATCCTTTATTGACAGGTGCCAAGCTGGCCTCGGGGGCCCCCGGGGTTGCGGGGGCGCTGGGCGGTGGCCTGGGCGAGGGGCCTAGGACTCGGTCTCGAACATCTTCTTGCGGCCCTCCATGCCCGACTTCTCCTCGATGTTCTTCCTCCAGTCGCCCACGTCCCGCAGGTCGCGCTCCTGCGGGGAGGGGGACAGGGCTCAGGCCGGCGCCCTGGGGCCCTGGACCGCCGCGCCGGCCCGCAGGCGGGCCCGGGGCCGGGTGCCCGCCGGCGGGGCCAACCCACCTTCTCCGTGTCCTCCTTCTTGACCTGCTTGAGGTTGGCCCGCAGGTCCATGCACACCTTGTGTTTGGAGCCCAGCAGAGCCTTCAGCATGGCGTCGGCCGACATGCGCACGCGGCGCAGCGGCGGCCTCTTGAACTTGCCCCTCAGGTCGAACAGCTTCTGGTTCATGTCCTCCAGCTGCGGGGCGGGCGGCAAGGCTGGGCGGCGGCGGTGGCCGCGCCTGGTCCCGCCGTCAGGGCCGCCCGGCGCGCCGCGGGCCCCCACGCCCCCCACGCCTCACCTCCTTCGTGCTCTTCTGCACCTTCACCTCCATGTCGTACTTCTCCTCCTCGGCCGCGTCGATCTTGGCGTGCAGCTGTCTGCAGAGCTCCTGGCGGCGGAGTGGGCGGGTGGGCGACCCCGCGCTTGGCCCCCACCCGCCCTGACACCCCGCTCGTCCTCCTGACCCAGGGGGAGGCCAGTCCGGGCCAGGGACGGGGCCCACGGTGGTACCTGCACTTCGGACATGGAGCCGGGGAGATGCAGCGGCGGGCAGTGCTCCGACAGGTAGTTCTGCTTCTCCGCCTCCCGGCGGCCCTCCTCCTTCTCCAGCTCCGTGGCCGCGATCTGCAGCATGACGCTCTGGGGACGGGGTGGCGGGCAGCGGGCAGTGAGGGCCCGCGGCTGGCCAGGCCGCAGACCCCCCGGGCCGCGCTCCCTGGGCCCGCACCTACCTTCAGGTGCTGCCTGCGGGCCGTGATGGCCCTGTTGCGTTTCTGCAGGGCAGGGGAGAGGAGGCGCAGTCAGGGCTGGCGGGGGGTGCGGGGTCCTGGCACCCTGCACCCGTCCCTGCCCGCCTGGCCAGCCAGGGCATCCTGCCCAAGGGACGGCAGGGCCTGGGCCTGGTGGGGGGAACACAAGCCCGGGACACGGTGCCGCGTGGTGACCCTTTGCCGGGGCGGCCCTTCTGGTCGGAAGGCCTGGGGTCTGGAGAAGAGACTTCAGACGGGGAGGCCGGGAGGAGGGCAGGGGAGACCCTCGGGCCCCGGGGGTGGGGGTGGGGAGCAGCCATGAGAAAGAAGAAGCGACTCCCCGGTGACCAGGCCACAGCCTCACTTCCCCTGGCCCGTGGGAGGGGCCAGCGGGGAGGCCGCTTCCTCTGTTTCTCTCTGTCTCAGTGGGTGGGGTGGGGCAGTTTCACCCACAGGGTGACAGACGGTCTTCCTGGGCCTCGGAGCTCCAGTTTCAGGCCTGTCCTGACTTGGGGGTCCCATCCCCTCCGTATTTCACACCCAAGCCAGTACTCACCTCCTCACTGTCCCAGGAGAGCGGGCGGGGGGTGGGGGAGAGAGAAGAGAGGTTAGGGCCACGGGGCTGTGTGATGGGGCGGGCGGGCACATGGGGTGGCCAGGTGGGGACGCACGGAGACCCCCACCCAGCGCTGGAGGGCGGGGGCCCAGGGGCAGCGGGCTGAGGGTTGCACTTACTCCCCCATCGTGCAGTCCTGGGCTGAAAGCCTGCGGGAGAGAAAGGTGAGGGGGTCAGGGCCCCTGCCCACCTGCCCTGCACCCGGCGGGGCGGGGGTAGCACCAACCCGCTCCCCACCCCCACCTCCTTCAGGGCCACGTCTTGGAATTCCCCGGGGCGGGGGCGGGCAGTAAGAGGAGAAAGTGTGCCCGAAATGTCCCCGCGGGCCTGGAGTTGCTGCAGCTGTCCCCGCGGGAGGGTGGGTCTGGCCAGCGCAGGTGGCCACCCGAGGCGCTGGTTATTTTTAGCTCTGCTCCTTCGGCTTCTGGCCCAAGTGCAGAGAAGACGCTGCCCCCCGTTAGGGCTTGGGGTCCCTCGCCCCATGAAGTCCCCTCCCCACGGCCCAGTGCCGAGGCTTGGCCGTCGCTGTGCCGTCCAGGAACCCCACGCCATGCCAGCCCGCTCCAGGGGCGTCTCCCCGCAGCCCTCTGCTCTGCAGAGCCCCCAGACCCCAGACCCCAGCCCTGGCCCCGGAGCCGTCCCTCTGCGGGAGCGCTCCAGACGCGCCTGTGCTGGCCTCGGCGGACCAGGCCGGCCTCACCTCGCGTCTGGGCAGCGGCAGTGGGACCCAGGTCAGGCCGGCAGCGGCGAGCTGGGCTGGTGGGTCCAGGGGAGGGCTATAAATGGCCTCCCCCGGGCTGGGCCTCCGCTCAGAAAGGGCATGGAGCCCTCCTCAGACCAATGGGGGCACAGGGGCCTCCCCACCTGCCCAGGCCGCCTGGCCCGGCCCCGCGCCGCTGCCGCCGTCCAGGCCAAGAAGTCTTGGGAGGGGGGTGCTGAGGTTGGGTTGGTCTATTTAGGGCGAGGTGACGACTTCGAATCGCCTCCCTTGTATCTTGCAAGGAGCCCAAGGACAGCGTGACAGCCTCAGCAGCTGTGGGGCCCAGCTCAGGGGTCAGCCGAGGGGTCACTCCAGCCCAGCCCCGTCTGCCCAGAGTCAGGGTCCACTCTGGGTTCCCCTCGGCTTCCCCAGGCCTCTGGGCCCCCAGGAAACAGCAGCCCTGGGCTGCTTACACTCTGCTGCCCATTGTCCCCTCTAGCCCAGTGGGCGGCTTGGGCATGAGCTGTTCCCGTGCTCCCTGCCTCAAGCTGGCCGGGGGCAAGGCCAGACCCCAGACAGAGCCTCTGGGGCCTGCAGCAGCCCCGGGGACCCTGGGCTGAGGGTGGGGGAACTGCCCTCCAGGGCAGGACCCCACCATCCTCACAGAGCAGGCCGGGAGGTCCCGGATGGACACGCAGCCTTGCCCAAGAGCCCTGCCCGTGGGCTGGCTCCCCGCACAGCTCGGAACACGTCCTTCAAACCCTGGATTTCGGCGCCACCGGCCTGGGAACCTCTCCCTGACCCGAGGGGGCCCCAGGCCCGCCTGGCGGCTCAGGCAGGCCCAGCACTGCTCTCCTCAGCCCAGCCCCGGGCCTGCGGCCCCCCACCCTGGCCCCCGCCCAGCAGAGGCATCCGGGACCATGACTTGGCATCCTTCAAGCTGGGGGTTCTCGGCCGTGGGGAGGGTCAGGGATAGCTAAAGCCATCCAGATGTGTGGGGATTAGAGCTGCTTTCCGGGCCAGGCTGAGCCCCCAGAGGCCCCGGGGTAGCTTCTGCAGGCGTCTACTGCCCCCTGCTGCGCGTGCAGGGGCGGCCCGCACCACCATCCATTCGGCTTGGGGGCTTTGTGGGGAACTGGGGGGTCCCAGGAACTGGAGTTCCCCCCCACCCGCTGTCACCACCACCCCCAAACATCTCCCTCCTGCCCACTGTGTCCCCAGGGACCCACCCTAACTCTCTAGTCGTCACAGATGAGGGGGCCCCCCTCCAGGATCATCCCCAGCGGGCCTAGAGGGGCCCCTTGCCCTCACTCGGGGGTCAGGCACCGGTCAGAGGCCTCGAGGCCTGGCTGAGCCGCGAGAGGAGACCCTCTCTGCATCCACAGGAGGGCCACGGCGGTGTTGAGGGCCCCTGACCCTGCCGTGCCGCGGAGCTCAGGAAGGACACATGGTGTGGGGCGGAGGCGTTTACTACCGCGGGGCCCGGGCAACCCGCGCGGGAGACCCAGGCCCAGGGACGCCCTCAGAAGCCGGGCAAGGGTGGACGCCGCGGGACTGCAAGGCCGGGGCCCGGTCCACCTCCCGGCTGGCTGCAGGCGGCGCCACCGGGCGACAGCCCGCCGGGCCAGCATGTCCGCCCAGTGCTGGAGGGGCTGCCCAGAGGCCCAGGAGCCCAGCAGCACCTTGCCGACAGGCTCGGCCCACGGCCAGCACCAGATCCACGCCCTGGGTAGAAGCAGGCAGAGGTGTAGGAGGAGGGGGAGAAAGACAGCAGTCAGTTTGGCCCTGAGTGAGGTTCCCCCCCACCCCCTCCTCCAGGCAGCCCACCTGGATCTGGCCGAAGGGCACAAGGAAGGTGAAGGCCTCCTTGAAGTAAGGGGCAGCCATGCCCTTCCTGGCCGACGTCTTTCTCTTCTTCCACTTCCTCTGGTTCAGCATGGGCTGGACCTTCACGTAGGGGTCTGGGCGCGTGAAAGGGGTCAGGGGGCCTCCCAGGTCTGAGGGTTGGGGCCTGGGTTTCCTCTGTCCACGTGGAGGGGCAGGTTCAGCGCTCGCCCGCCAGCACCGGGCTCGGGCCTCGGGCCTCCAGTGTGACCATGGTCAGCCAGCCAGAGCTGGGCAGGCAGCGCAGTGAGAAGCACAGCTCCGCGGTCTGCTCAGGCTGCAGGCAGCAGGAGAGGGCCTCAGCAGCCCCCCCAGATCCACGGAGCCCAGCAGCAGGCTGAGCTCGCCCAGCGGCCAGTGCTGGGAGAGGCGCCTGTGGTCCAGGAGCAGCACTTGCAGGGCGGTCCCGGGCAGCTCCGCAGGCGGCACCTGCGGGAGGGGTGTGAGCCGCCCCGCCCAGGCCCCCGGGCCCAGCCCAGAACCATGTGGAAGGAGCAGGTCTGCTCGAACACAGGGCACAGCCTGCAGCAGGGCACCTTCGTCTCATGCATGCGCCTGGCATCTAGGGACAGGCTCAGGCGGGCATAGGGGTCCGTCGTGCCACCCAGCGCCCCGGGCCTCAGCTCCACGGCCTGCTGGAGGCCCACCCTGATCTGGGAGCCAGGTGTCCCTCCCCGGTCAGCCCTGCGCCACCCAGCACTGGGCACTGACCCTTCACCCGTCACCCCTCCAAAATCCCACACCTCCTCTGGGACCCCCTCACCTCCTGGCTTCCAGTAGTCGTACTCAAGGGACAGCTGCAGGCGCCCCCACTGCTGGGCCCCCCAGGTCCAGATGCCACGTTACCCACCTCCGGCTGCACCTGGGTGGCGTCACGAGGATGCTGACCGCTGTGCCCTTTGGAGGCCCCCCCTGCAGGCAGCGGGTCCGCGAAGGAGCAGAACTCCAGGCCACCAGAAGGCCACCCTCCGCTCGGCCCTGCAAGGCTGGCCGCAACGCCCCCCAATCCACCTCTCAGGCCACTGCTTTCCTCCAGAACCTCTGTGGCTCCCCGCAACAGCTTGTCCTGGGCTCCCCTCCTCCCGGGGGAACCGGCGGCTTGGTCAAAGATCCAGCCCAGCCCAGCCCCCCAGGAACAGGCAGACATCAGAGCTGGACCCCACACTTCCGTGTCCCCCGCCCACCCTGCTGCCTAGTGCGGGGAGGGTCAGAAAAGGCCCCTCCGTCTAACGCACGGCCTCAGTGGCCGCCACCAGCACCGGCCCAACCTGATGAAGGAGGGGGCACCATCAAAGCGGGGGTCCTGGCCACGGGCGTCTGGCTGCACAGCCCGGCTGTCTCCCCTTCCCCTCGAATGAACCTGTCTCGTCCCCACAGGGGCTATCCGATCGCAGCGGCAGAGCCCAGCCCCGGGGAGCCACCCGCACGAGGAGGGGGCGTCAGGCCGGCAGGGACTCAGGGCAGAGGCCGGGCTTGCTCTAACCCCCGCCACTGCCAGCTTGGAGAGTGAAGGTTTGGAGCAAGAGGCCCCACGAGTCCTGCGTGGGCCCCACAACTGTGGAGCCAGTCCTGGCCGGGGGGCCGCTGGCGAGGCCCTGGTGGTGGAGCGTGGGGGTGCTCGGGGCGCTCACAGGACCAGGCGGCCCCGCTGACCCCTCCTGGGCCACCTGGAGGAGCGCCCGGGTGGGCTGCCCAGAGCCGCTGGCCCGCAGGGCCCTGGAGCTGCCCGTGGTGGACGCAGAGTTCCAGCTCCCACGTGGGGCTGAAAGCCCACCTTTACCTGCTGACACATCAGAGCTGAAGTGCGTCCAGAATTAAGACAGCTTCCTTCACAGTTCTCATGGTGGAGAATGTGGGGTCAGTGGTCATTGTTAACCCAGAGTCCCCATCTGTGTGTGTGTGTGTGGGTGCGTGTGCATGCCTGCGTGCCTCTGTGGGTGCGTGTGCGTGCACACGTGTGCGTGTGCGTGCGTGTGCCCTCCCTGCAGCCCGCTTGGCTGCTGTCCTCCTGTTTGGCCGGAGAGCCGTGGATTTCAAGCTGCCGGGGTTTGGTGAAGGGGGAGCCCCAGAACCACAGGAGGGGTCTGGGAGCCGACCCGAGGGGGCCACGGGCCCCTGGGCACACCAGCTGTGAGCGGTGGGGGCCCAGAGGCCTGGGCAGGCCCGGGGTCCCCCTGGATGGCCGGGCTCCCGCGGTGGTTAGGGTTCCGGCCTGCACGCGGCCACCAGGTGGCACTGTCTGCTCCACCGGCCGGGCGGGCCGCCAGCCTGCGTCCAGGCCCGGGGTCCTGGGGGTCGCTCGCAGGGGCCCCGGGCGGGCGGGTGGCCCAGGGGCGGCCTTGCGGGCCCTGCTCAGCCTTCCCTGTCCCCGTGCCGGCCTCTGGATGCCCTCCAGGCCTCAGGAGGGGCCAGAAGTCCCTGCAGGAGTCTACCCTCTGTGGGCCTGCTGGGGAAGACCTCCTGGGTGCCGAGGCTGCTTCCCCAGGAGGTGGGGGCTGGGTCCTTCCTGAGCGAGTCGCAGCCCCCGCCGCCTCCTCCAGGGTTCCCTCCAGGCCGCCCCGCTCTCCCCTTCCGGGCAGGCTGGCGTCCTCCTCCCCACCTCCTGGCAGAAGCCGTCTGCTCCTGCGGCTGCACGAGCTTCCCGCTGCCGCCCCCTCCCCGTCCTGCTTGGCCTTGGAGACCTGAGTGAGCCCCCCACCTCCTCCAGGAAGCCTTTCCCGCTCACTCCAGGCCCTGGGACCCGCAGGAGCGACGCTGGGCTCCACGCTGTGTCCTCCCCCAGGCGGGCATGCCAGCTCTCCCCGGGGGAGGGCCTCCTTGTCCGCCTGGGGCCGGGCACCTACCAAAGCTGAGCTGACTGACCCCGCCACCCTTGGTCTAACTGGAATGTTTGATTCTTCCAGGAAACAAAGCTCCCGTGGGCCTCCTTCCAGAAAAACAGGATTCCCCCAGATGTTGGGGGGCTTGCGGCCCGCCCGGCCACCACGTGCTCTCACCTGACGCTTGGCCTCCAGGCCTCCCCCTCGGCCCTGGGCCCTGGAAGACGGTGCCCAAGCGCACGGCTTTGCTCAGCCTCCACTGGCTGGAAACTCTGCTTCGGGTGGGGTGGGGGGGTGGCGGGGGTTGGGAGGCAGGGCTTCGGGGAGCCCCACCTCAGGGCCGGAACTGCTGGCCCTCAGGGGCCAGGAAACTCCCTTGGGAGGAGGGCCCCTCCCAGAGCCCCACCCGCAGGGCTCCCCTGGGGCATCGCAGGTCCTCCCGAAGGCCCTGCCGGAGGGTGTGCTGGCCCCCTGGGATGGACCTCCAGGCGGGGCAGTGGAGAAGTCGGGCTGCACTCAGCTTGTGAAAGGTGTACACCGGGGTGCGGGGGGCGGTGTCCCGAGTCAGGAGGATGCCTGGGTTTGGAGGTGAGTGACTTTCTGGGTCAGCTGGAGCCAAACCCGGGGGCACTTGGCACCCAGCAAAGTGAGCAGGGCCAGGCGCCCTCACTGGTGACTGCCCGGGCCTGTTGGCCCTTCTGTTGCTCCCAGGGCCCAGGGAGCCTTCCGGACCCCACTCGGTCTGAGCCTCTGGCCCCGGCTGTGGAGGCAGCGGGTGGAGTCCTGCTCCGGCAGGGCCGGTCAGTGGAGCCACACTCTGCTCCGGCCAGTTTATCTGGTCCAGTCACTCCGGGTCCGGTGCCTCCCCGGGTCCAGCGCTGAGAGGCCCACCCAGGGCAGGGCGTCTCCCAACCCATTATCAACCCACGGCCGAAATGGGGCTGGCTAATGCTTAGCCAGCCCGCAGGGCTCGTCGGGCAGGACTTCTGGGACACTGGACCCGGGTGCCAAGGCTGTTTTGGGGACAGCACCGATGGGATGCATGCGCATGCGTGTGCACACATGTGTCCTGGCTGGTCACGTGTAGCTCCGGGGGCTCATGGTGCTTGGGAGTGTGCATGTCCCTCTGGGCACGTGTTCCCCGTGTAAGGTCTGGGTCCCTCTGCCTGTCCCACCCGGGGCTGGGGGCTCGGAAGGAGAAGTGAAACAGCTCTGGGGCCAGGAGGAGGCCTGCTGGGGCTCCTGTGCTGTGGGGGGCGAGGCGCGTGGGTGGGCGTGGGGGTGCGGGCCCGCCTGCAGCGTTTGCCCCGCGAGAGGCTCTCTCCAGCCCAGCTGTGTAGGGTCTTTGTGCCTTTCCCAGGATCCGGGCGCCTCCATGACCAGACGGGCGTCTGAGGTTCCAGGGCAGGAAGGGGAAAACCAAACAGAGCTGGCAGCCCCAGGCCAGCCCCGCGGCCCCGAGACGGCGGCTTGGCAGCCAAGAGCCACATGGAGACCCTGGCGGGGCTCCTGGACGGGATGCTTCCTTTGAGGTTGCTGGGGGAATGTTTGAGGTTGGAACTCATGGCAGTCGCCGGCTTGGGGGAGCCGGGAGCTGTTGGCAAGGAACCATGAGACGTGCTGGGACAGCACGCGTGCACCCAGCCTGCGCCGACCCTCGCGGGGCGGGCACTCAGCTCGCCACAGGCCTCCATGGGCTGGGGTACCCGCTGCCCATCCTCTGGGTCCCAGCCTGAGGGTGCCCCGGTGGTCCTTGACTCAGGCTAACTGCGCCTTCTTCATCTGGACGCCTGCACCCCATCATCTGAGTGTGAGGGGGCCTGTGCATGTTGCGTGGGCACCCGAGGAGCCTGCACCCTCCGCGGAGGGTCCACATTGCAGAGCTGGTTCCTTGAGCTCCTCTCCAGCAGAGGGTCTGCCTGCTGACTCTGAGCCTGTGTCTCCCCCGGATACAAGCCCTGCTTCCTGGGGCATCCGGGTGAACTACACCCCGTCCATCTGAAGACTGAGGCAGCCTATACCCGGCATCCAGCTGCGTGTGTGGTGAGACCTGCTCATCAGTACCCGTGTCAGAACATGGGGGTTCTCTGTGACCCCAGCATCAGGTCCCTCCCCACATTGCGTCTCGCAGGGCCTCTGAGACCCCTGGTTCCTCTGCAGCTTTGGGGCCCCCATTCATGTTCCCTTGGGGGATCTATTCATGTGGGCACCCCTGTCGTCAGAGCATCTTTTCTCACTCCTGGGGATTCTTGGAGACACACAGGGCTTTTGCGCTGCCGGGCAGCCTCTCGTCTCACACCCAAGGTGCAGGGGGCACGTTCCCTGCTGGTCTGGACACTGGGGCTCTCTGTTCTGTGCTCGCCTGGTTCCTGGAAAGCCTGTACGCATGAGCTGGCCCCCTGGGGGCCGGAACCGTCCCTCCGACACGTCTCTCACTGGCCTGAGTGCCAGCCAAGCCCGGCGGCCCTGCTCCTGCGGTCTGGAAGCCCTGCGCCCCGTTCATGGCCCCCACCGGCGCGCGCCCCCCTCACCCTTGTCTCCACTGTGTGAGCTACCCATCCCCACGCTGGTGCCTGCTCACCGCAGGGCGAGGTGTCCGGGGCTGCACCCACGCTTCCCAAGAGCTGGCGCCACCCGAGAGACGCGTCAGGGTCCTACCTCTTTAGTCTGGGTGTCTGGGTCCTCCACCCCAGTGGTTGGAATGTGAGTCCCGTACCCCGTTAGTGGAGTGTCTGAGGCCCCCTGTCCCACTCTGCTGCAGAGCTCAACTGTCCAGTCCACGTCCCCTTAAGACCGAGAGCCTGGGGGAACCTCGGGGACGAGTCCTTGCAGGCTCTGTTTCGGACCCCTGGGGCCTCACCGCGTTCCCTGGAGAATGACGATGCATTCCTTGTCATCCGGTCATCTTGACGACATACACCAGGACCCTGGGCGCCCGGCCGCCCACCTGCTGGGCATCGGGCGACGTGGACACAGTCCTGGGCACTCACACCAGCCCCGCAAGATGGCTGTCTCCTACTCTTCCATCGGAGGGTCTGGCCACCCCGTCCCAGAGCCTCAGCTGGCACCCCAGCACCTGAATTTGGCACGATGTGTGTCTCCACATCCTTGGGGGCTGGCACCTTTGCCTGCCTCTGCACCTGCTCACCTGGGCCGGCCAGTGTGTTGGTTCATCCCGATAGATCAGGCCAGGTACCGCCCCCTGGGCTTCCCTGGAGGCTCAGACGGTAAAGAACCTGCTTGCAATGCTGGAAACCCGGGTCTGGTCCCTGCGTCCAGGACGATCCCCTGGAGGAGGGCACAGCTACCCACTCCGGCATTCCTGCCTGGAGAATCCCATGGACAGAGGAAGCTGGCAGGGGGCTACCGTCCATGGGGCCCCGAAGAGTCAGCCACGACTGAGCGACAGACACTCCCCCTGCTTTTTGACCACGACCCTCAGCTTCTGCCTCTCCCCACCCTTTCCTCTGTTCTGGGTCCAGACCATTCACCCCCCACCACCACCCTCTGGGTGTGGCCCTTCCCACGAAGCCACAGGCCCCAGGAACCCACAGCTCCGGCCGTCAGGTTCTGACCCACAGTTTTCTGAGTATCTGGGTGGCCTAGATCCCACTTCTTTGAGCACCTTGGCAACAAGGACTCCAACCATCAACCTGAAGGGTACCCTGCCACCCCCGTCTCCGGGACCTCTGGGCCATCCACCCCCACTGTCCACCCCCCTCATCATCCACCCCCTTGTCCACCCCCTCAGCCTGGCCGGCCTTGGGAGTCCTAGGTGATATGCATCCTCCTCCAGTTCCCAAGGCCACCTCTCCAGTTGCCCGAATCTCCATTCCTCAGGGTCTCTGGGAGCCCATGTGCCAGGTTTCGGGCCCCCGGTGGCTGGTTCTAAATTCCACTGGAAGGCCCAGTGCCCGCTCACGGAGGTCTGGGCCTCCGTGACTCCGTTCATCCTGTCCTGGTGTCTCTACCGGGCTCGCCCGTGACTCAGGCAGGCGCTCCCTGCTGTCAAGGGTCCAGGGACTCCAGGCCCCTTCCTGGGGATCTGAACCCTCCACCATCCCTGGAGCATTGAGGGGCATGAACCCTGTTCACGAAAGGCCTTGACTCTTACACCCTGCGACTGCAACAGCGGGAGCCTCGCCCCCGGGCCTCCAAATCCCCAGGCGCCCTTGGCGGCCAGTGTCCGGCACTCGCCTGGGAGTCAGGGCCCCGCGGCCTGCACCCTGCTCCCGAGTGCCCGAGTCCCACATGCTGTGAGTCAGAGTGTTGGGGGGGCTCTCTTCTCCCTTCACCAAGGATTTCACCAGTACAGACCCCGAGTGGTTTGCACCCCACGTCCCAGGTCTCCAGGCCCTGTGGCCGGTTCCAAGTTCCACTGCGTCTTTGGACGCCCGGGGCCCATTCATGGGTGTCTGGGCGTCTGTGAGCCCATTCATTCTCGGCCCGGGGCTCTGTGCCCTATTCATGCGTGGCGCTGGGCGGGCTCGGCCCGTCCGCCCCAACTCCGAGACAGGCGGTGCTTTGTCGCCCCGATTCCAGGAACAGCTGCTGGGCAGCCAGCAGGCACATTCCGGGGTTTGGCTGGAAGCCAATGCAAACCCCAGTATCGCTGGCACCGGGAGCTGGTGGGGGCAGGGGTGGGGAGCGGCCGTGGGGGGAGAGTGTGGACCCTCGGTTTGGGAGCAGGCCAGCAGAGCCTTCCCTCCGCCGTGCGTGTCCTGGACGGGCTGCCAGCGGCTGAGCGCGCATTCCAGACCCTCCTTGGAGCTGACACTTCCTGCCCAGGCTGCCCCCGGCCCACCCGCCACTGCCTGGCTGGGAAGCAGGGGGGCCTCCAGGCAGGCCCAGGGGCCCAGGCCTAGCGGGTGCAGGGGAATGCCACCTCTGGGGGCCGCAGACCCCTGAGCCCCCGCCGTGACCCTGGCCACTGCCCGCCTTGGCCCCAGGACTGACAGCCCCAGGGGGATGGGACCCATCAAGGCCTGGCTGAGGCTGACCCCACTCTTCCCACCTCGTGTCAGGATGTGAAGGGGTGTGCGTGTGACTGTGTTCTGCCCAGGGGCTTCCAGCAGGTCAGGGAGTGTCCTAGCTTCCCAGAAGTCCCCACGGGGGCCAGGGCCTGAGCCCCACACTCTAGGGCCCCACGTGAGGGCCTGAGCCGAGCTCTGGGGCGGGGGTCAGTCTGTTCTCGGGGCAGGCCTGTCAGGCAGCGTCTCCTCTCTCGGGATCCAGAGGTCCAGGCGTCCCCCTGGTTGGAGGGTCCCGGGCTCCCCACCTTCCACTGCCATCCAGGCCACTTGAACTCTGTGGGCCCGGCCACCAGCCACCCCCCGCCCCAGCCCCAAGGCCTACCGCGCCTGCCCGCGTCTCAGCAACATGCACGGGAACCCCTCCAACCAGGCCCGGGGGTCGGTGGGGTCTTCCAAGGCTTTCCTGCCAGTCAGCCAGTCGGGTGGGCCCCGAGGCCCCGTACCCCGGGCCTGGGCCTGAGCTGGGAGTGTGGACAGGTCACTGCCAAGGCCAGCCCCGCAGCCAGCAGCCACCTCCTCGGTGGCCTCTCGGTCCCCGGGCTGCGGGGAGGCCCCTGCTGCAAGGGTGTCCTCCAGGGACACCTTCTGTGCCCGCGGTGACTGCCCATCTCGCGGCTGGCAGGGACGCCACCAGGTCATGATGACTCACAGCGGGAGGCTGGGGAGCATCTGCAGGGAGGGCCTCTGGTCCGGGCCTGGGGGCTCGAGGCTCCCCAGAACCCGGCCACCTGCCCTCCTGTCCTCGCTCTGGGCTGGGCCCCCAGGCCGGCCGTGGTCTCCCTGCCTCCCTCCCCACGGGCAGCTGGCCCCTCCCGCTCGGTCTCCAGGTGAGCCCGGAAGGCCTGGGGCTCCCACAGGTGCCAGCCCGCTCTCAGCCTCCCAGGCAGTCACCCCCAGGGCAGCGAGGGCCCATCAACACCTTCCCCAGGAGGCTGGGCGGCAGGGCCGGCGCCGAGGTGGTCGGGCCGAGATCAGCCGGGTTCCAAGCTCCCCCTGCTGTCCGCTGGCCGCTGCTGGAGGCGGCCTGACCTCCCACTCCTGCCCGACCCCGGCTGCCTCCCCACAGCCCAGCCAGCTCCACCCACCCGCCCGCCAAGCACTGGGCGGGCTTGCCTGGCAGGCTTGTGGGCGCCCCCTTCTGTACACAGGCCTCACGCTGGGCCCCCCTCCGCTGTCCTGACCCTCCTTCTCCCAGAGGCTGGCCTCGGGACCCTGAGTTTGAGACACCCCATCTGGGGCCCCTCCACACAGAACCATCCTCCCAGATAAAAGCCCTCCCTACCTGGGGGCCTGGTTCGTGCAGAATCCCTTAGCTGAGGCCTGTTGCGAGCAGCTCAGCACCCTGGACACCCTCTCCCCAAACACGCTCTGGGTGGGCTCGCTGGGACCCCAGGGGCCTGGGATCACCTGGGAAAGGGACCCAGCTCCCTGATCTCAGCTCGGCCCACTGGGCCACAGACAGCCCTGGGGGGCGCGGGGCAAGATGGAAGGACGGATGGGATGGATGGGGGAGCTGTGAGGATGCAGGGGCGGGGCCGGGAGAGGCAGGGAGGTGGGAGCACGCCTGGACATGTTGGGCTGGGCTGGAGGGGAGTACGGGCCCTCAGCTCCAGTGGGCCTGGCTGGGAGGCTGTGGGGCGGACCCTTCCCTCAGTCCTGAAGCCGCTGCCATGGGCTTCCCCCGGGCCGTGCAGGGGGCCCCCACTGCGTGTGCAGGCAGGCCCACACCCCAGCACACCTACACACTCGTGTATGTCCGTGCCCGTGGCGCACATTAGTACACGCCTGCACACGCAGCTCCCGAGACCTGAGTCCCGGGAGGTCACCTTGGCCACGGGACCCCATAACCCTGGGTGGCACGCCCTGCTACCCCCACCCTGTCCATCTCGGCCACACCTGCTGGGCGGGGGCGTCTCAGCCCCACGATGGACACTGGCTCCCACGCTCCCTCACCAGCCTGCGGGCTGTCACACGCGGGGCCCCTGCGGGTTCTGCCCAGGCCCTAGAGTGGACGGCACTCAGACCCCTGCACGCGCGGGCCCTGGCGGGCGGCCAGCGCCTTCAGGCAGGGCTTGGGCAGGGTCTGGAGCCCCCACCTCTGCTCCTAACCCCGGGGCCAGGCTCCTGGCCCCCCCTGTTCCTGAGGGTGCTGGGCTGCTTCTGTGTCCTTTTGGCCCCCACCTTGTCCCCACATGTGGGGTTTATCTGAGCTCTGGGGCCTCGTGACACCTGTTTCTATGGGTCTCAGCTCAGTGCCTGGAAACACTTGGTGTGGCTTCCTCGCCTTCGTAGCCTATGACCTGGAGCAAACTGGGGAGCCAGGAACACCCCCACATTCCTCCTCTGTAACTGGGAAGAAGAGCAGTGGCCTCTCTGAGGGCTGCTGGGGCTGAAACGGGCGGCCACGTGGAGAGAAGTAAGAACGGAGGTGGGGGCATTCGTGCTGTTCCCGCCGCTGCGCACTCACCACCCCGCCCCCAGGCTGGGCGTCCGCCCGTGTGCTCATGCCTGTCATCTCCTCATCTTCCTCGGACCCTCACCAGTCAGTCAGCCCCACCCTCTGTGTGCATGTGTGTGTGCATCCATCCTCCACCCAACTTCCATCCATGCTCCATCCCTCCATCCATCCATCCTCCATCCATCCTCTATCCACTCTCCATCCATCTTTCATCCATCCATCCATCCTCCATCCATCCATCCATCCTCCATCCATCCATCCATCCATCTATTCTCCATACATTCATCCACACATTCTGCTTCCAACCATCC